>WOXC01004778.1:0-140804 GCA_011680675.1 Gymnobelideus leadbeateri | reverse complement strand
TTTTTCCCATCTGGCAAATTCGACTTTTTAAGGCATTCTTCTCCTCATTGCCCTTTTGGGCCTCCTTTGCCATTTGAGTTAGTCTATTTTTTAAGGTGTTGTTTTTCCTCAGTCAGGCTGTTGACCCTCATTTCATACTTTTCCTGCATCCTTCTCATTTCTCTTTCCAATTTTTCCTCCACTTCTCTTATTTGATTTTTAAAGTCCTTCTTAAAGGTCCTCTATGGCCTGCACCCCGCTCATATTTTCCCCTGGGGCTTTTGGAGCAGGACTTCTGACCTCACAGTCCTTTTCCTGCTCTATGCCCCCAAAATAGGAGTCTAGGGTTGCATTTTCTGTTTCCTTTGCCTTGGCATGTTGCCACTTAATTGCTTGACTTTTGGGCTTGTTGCCACACTATGGCTTTAAGGCCAGATAGAGGAATTTTCGTCCCGAACATGTGGGGGGCAACTTCCATTTCTGGCAAGCTGTAAACCCACCCACGACTTCCACCCTAGATCACAATCCAGATCCAGGGAGGTTAAAGCAAGAGCGATTACCCCCCCAAGACTGATTGCTGGATCTCCCTACAATTAATTGCAGGCTGGGAGCTGGTGCTGCCTCTGAAAACTACCAAATGGAGTGTCTCCTCAGTGGCTTCTAGCCCCCAGGGGAGGGAGCCAACGCATTTCCCCAAATACAGGTCCCAAAGTCCATAGGACACTAACCTCTTACTTTGTCCTAGGCATGTCTATGTTGATAATTCTGGATTCGCCACAGCTGCTGGTGTTCTGGGGTTTCTCCAGCCGGCTGCTGGCCCTGCTGCCCTGGGGCTAAAACCTCAGCTCAGGCAGACCTGGGTTCCGCTTGGCTCCGCTTCCTGCTCTCTGCGCCTTGCGTGCTGCCGGCTCCCAGACTGCTGCGCTGGTCCTTCCTGCAGGGCTGCTGGGCTGTCCTCAGCGGGAGGTTAGCTTCTCTGTGTTGTTCTGTGGGTGCTGGGGCTCCAGAAGTTGTTCAGAGTCCCCTTTTACATAGTTTTGGGGGAATCTGGTGGCAGAGTGGCTTGGATGAGCTGTTTCTACTCTGCCATCTTGGCTCCTCCCAGAAAACAACTTCTTAAAAGGTAGAATTGACCAAATGGAAAATGGGATACAAAAACTTATTAAAGAAAGTGATTCCTTAAAAACAACAATTGGGATTTTATGCAGAGGGGCAGAGCCAAGATGGCAGAGTAGAAAGAGCGCGCCCAAGCCACTCTTCCCCCAGATCACCTCCAAACTATATAAAAGGGGACTCTGAACAACTTCTGGAGACCCAGCACCCACAGAACGACACAGAGAAGCTAACCTCCCACTGAGGACAGCCCAGCAGCCCTGCAGGAAGGACCAGCACAGAGCCAGCAGCGCAGTGCGCAGTGTGCAGGGAGCTGAACTGAGCCACACTTGAGTTGCAGTTTTAGCCCCAGGGCGGCAGGGGCAGCAACCAGCTGGAGGGACGCCAGAATACCAGCAGCTGTGGCGACTCCAGAATTATCAACACAGACATGACTAGGACAAAGTGAGAGGTTAGTGCCCTATGGACTTTGGGACCAGTATTTGGGGAACGATTTGGTTTCCTCCTCCCCTGGGGGTTAGAAGCCACAGAGGAGACATGCCATTTTGCAGTTTTCAGAGGCAGCTCCAGCTCCTGGCCTGCGAACTGTAGGGAGATCCAGAGATCAGTCTTGGGGGGTAATCGCTCATGCTTTAACCTCCCTGGATCTGGATTGTGATCTGGGATGGAGGTCATGGGTGGGTTTCCAGCTTGCCAGAAATGGAAGTTGGCCACCCCTCACATGTTCAGGTCGAAAGTTCCTGTCTGGCGCCAGGCCATACTGTGGCAACAAGCCCAAAAGTCAAGTAATTAAGTGGCAACATGCCAAGGCAAAGGAAACAAATTAAACAGAAAAATGCAACCTTAGACTCCTACTTTGGGGCACAAAGGATCAAAGCATAGAGCTAGAGAATAGCTGTGAGGTCAGAAGTCCTGCTCCAGAAGCCCCAGGGGAAAACATGAGCAGGTTGCAGGCCATAGAGGACCTTAAGAAGGACTTTAAAAATCAAATAAGAGAAGTGGAGGAAAAATTGGAAAGAGAAATGAGAAGGATGCAGGAAAAGTATGAAATGAGGGTCAACAGCTTGACTGAGGAAAACAACACCGTAAAAAATAGACTAACTCAAATGGCAAAGGAGGCCCAAAAGGGCAATGAGGAGGAGAATGCCTTAAAAAGTCGAATTTGCCAGGTGGAAAAAGAATCTCAAAAGTTCACTGAGGAGATTCATTCCTTCAGAGTTAGACTGCAGCAAATGGAAGCTAATGACTTTATGAGAAATCAAGATACCTTTAAGCAGATCCAAAGAAACGAAAGATTAGAAGGCAATGTGAAATATCTCATGGGAAAAACCACTGACCTGGAAAATAGATCCAGGAGAGACAATTTAAAAATTATTGGACTACCTGAAAGCCATGATCAAAGAAATAACCTAGAAATCACCCTTCAAGAAATTCTCAAGGAAAACTGCCCTGATGTTTTAGATCCAGAGGGCAAAATAGAGGTTGAAAGAATCCACAGATCACTTCCTGAAAAAGATCCCAAAAAGAAAACTCCAAGGAATATTATAGCCAGGTTCCAGAATCCCCAAATCAAGGAGAAAATACTACAAGCAGCCAGGAAGAAACAATTTCAATATTGTGGAAACAGAACCAGAATAGCATAGGACCTGGCAGCTTCCACACTGAGGGATTGAAGGGCATGGAATACAATATTCCAGAGGGCAAAAGGGCTGGGAATGAACCCAAGGGTCACCTACCCAGCAAAACTGAGCATTTTGTTTCAGGGGAAAATATGGTCATTCAGTGGAATAGAGGACTTTCAAGCATTCTTGAGGAAAAAACCAGAGTTGAATAGAAAATTTGACATCCAGACACAAGAAGCAAGAGATGCCTGAGAAGGTAATCAGGGAAAAGAAATCAAAAGGAACTTATCAAAGTTGACCTATTTACATTCCTACATGGAAAAACAATAACTGTGACTGATGAAACCTTTCTCAATATGAAAATAATGGAAGAAGGGTGTATGGTCATGTGAATACATATGTGAATGTGTGTATATATGTTTATAGTTATACGTGGAGAGAGGACATAGGTTGAATTTGTTGGGAAGGGAGGATTCTCAAGGGGTGAAATTATGAGGTGAGAGAGGAAAGTGGTAAGAGGAGATGGGGAGAGACAGGGTAGTGTATACTATCTCATGTAGAAGAAGCAAGGGGAAGTGACTACAAGGCAGGGGAAGACTAGGAAGGCAAAAAGGCAAAACCACATTCTCATTGAATTTGGTTCTGGGAGAGAATGACATACATACTAAATGGGATATCTCAACCTGCAGCAGAATAGGGGGAAGGGGGATGAGAGGGGGGATGATGGATGGAAGGGCATTCTTGGGGGGGATGGGAGGTTGGAAGTACCCACTATAGAAGAGGGATAGGATCAAGTAGGGAATGGACCAGGTGGGGTGTGGGATGGGTGGCAGGAAAATATCAGCAGCCTTGTACAGTATATCTGCTACGGTAATATTTTGCATAGCTAGACATGTACAACATATACTGAGTTACTTATCTTCTCAGAGGGAATGGGTGACAAGGGAGGAAGGGAATGGATCTGAAATTCGAGGTCTTAAAATTAAATGTTTGAAATAGATATAAATACTATTATTAAAAAATCAATCTGTATCAATGTCCCTATATCAATGAAATTTTAAACCTTTCCCCCCAAAATAAAAATAATATTTTCCCTTTTTGGTAACTTTCACATTATACTTGTATCCATATCTAGAGAGAGTCTTCTTTAAGTGTTGAAACGTCATGCTTGTCACTATATCTTCTTGGTCAGACTAGAAATAATTCATGCTTTGTCATCCAGCACATAAACTGTAACATGGCAACCTAAATGCTTTTTTTGACTTAGGCTGCACCAGTTATTTGGTGGAATTCTGTGCTACAGAATACACACCAGTAAAATGAGGGGATCAGACTAGGTGATCTCTAAGGTCTCCATTGGCTCTAACATTCTCTGATCTAATCCATGACCTAACTGCCAAACATATTTTCAATCAATATCTTATTCAGAAAGAACCTATCTAGTTAAATCCCTAAAGGAAGTTCATATGACAATCAGCCAATGGATTTGTGAAATGAGGACAAACCTGACCCACATGCAAAGATTCATGTTTAAGTACAAATATTTTGCCAACTTAATGTGAATGATTCCTTACCTAGAAGAAGGGAAAAGATGTAAAATAAAAGAAAGTTACATAAAAGAGAGATAATCCCAGTTGAGTGGTAGAATGGCATTGTGAATGGCTAGAACTCTGGGCCTGGAATCAGGAAGAACTGGCTTTGGAATCCCACCTCGAATACTTATTAACTGAGTGACCTGGAGGCTCACTTACTTGATTTCTTCATCTGTAATATGGGAATGGTAATAATAATTGCAGTGCTTACATTTCAAGATCATCACAAAGATCAAATCAAATAGTTATGTAAAGTACTTTGAAGAACTTAAATCAGTGTGTTATCAGTACAATTTAGTTCAGAGGTTCATAGAAATTAGAGATGATGGCACATTAAAGATCATCCACTCCCATGCCCTCATTTCATATATACCAATAAAAATGTAAATTAACATCCCCTGAAAATTGCAGTTAGTAATAAATGCTAGTACAATCAAAACGAAATATGATTTTTGAAAAATTAGAGAAAAGTTAAATCAGATCCAAATTTAGGGACAGAAAGAAGAGAGGAAGACTTGTGTTACCTCTCCCATCATCTCAAAATCAGTTACTATGTAAGCTGTTATCACAGTTCTCTTCCATGACAGGTCCAGAAGAAAAGAATAACTGCAAAATCTGGTCCCAGCAGCAGCTGGTAGGCAGCAGTCCCTGAATCCCTTGTAGACTTGCACGAGCTACTTGTGCCTTCTGGGAAGTGCTGAGAAACATTCTAATTCCATTTGTAGAACTTAAATTTTAAGCACTTCTTTTCTCTGAACAGCAGGAGCAGATGAACTCTCAAGAAATAAAGATCTCATTTTCATGGAAATCATCTTCCAAGAACAAGAAAAAGAAAAATAAAGGAAATTTAGAGGTAGACTTGGGATTCCTCCAAAAGACAACAGGTTTCAGAGTTCTCTATTAGGTCTCAACTATTCCTCAAGGTATCTTTTTAATGACTTTAACAATTGGCATAGTTTTCCCCCCCTTTGGGGTAAAATGAGCCCCAGTAGCAGGTGCAACATAGTCAAGCTTTAAAAATGCCAATGCCCTTGATTTATATATAAATGTACTGTAAGTGCAATCTATAAAAGCACTCCTAGCATGTGATAGGGAAGGTTCCAACAGAACTTGTGGCTCAAAATAGAGCAATTGATTGCTTTATTGAATGATAAAACAGAAAATAATGAAAAAATAATTGGTGAAATGGGGAGAACAATGTATTTAGAGTCAGAAAAACCTACATCCAAATTCCAGCTCTACCACTTTTGAGTATGTAGATAGTCACTCTCCTTCTCTGGGACTCAGTTTCATCCTCTGCAAAATGAGGGGGTTTGAAAATATTCAAAATAATACTTTTGTGGTAGCAAAAAACTGAAAAACATGTAGGTGCCATGAATTGAGAAATAGTTAAATGAATTGTGGCAGATGAATGAAATGGTACATTACTACTCTGTAACAACTAGTAAGTAAAGATAATTCAGAGAAGTATGGAATATTTTTTATGAACTGATACAGCCTGAAATAAGGAATGAATCAATAAACTTTTATTTAAGTACCTACTATGTGCCAGGTACTATGATAAGTGCTGGAGATAGAAAAAGAGGTAAAAGATGGTTATTTTCTTCAAGCAGATTATGGTCTAATGGAGGAGATAACATACAAATACATACAAAGAAAATTATATATAGGATAAATAGAAAATGACAGAATAAAGACACAGGAATTAAGAGGAGTTGGGGAAGGGTTTCTATCCAAGGTGAAATTTTAGTTGGGACTTAAAAGAGTCAGGGAGGTGACTAATTGTAGTAGAGGAGGGAGAACATTCCAGGCATGGGAAACAGCCAGAGAGAATGCCTGGAGCCAAAAGATGAAGTGTCTTGTTTATGAAACAGCAAAAGGACCAGTGTCACTGGATTGAAGAATATATGTAGGGGTAAAAAGTGTAGCAGAAGTAAGAAAATGATACAAACGATGAAAACAGCAAAGCAAATAGAAAGAACAAAAATGAATTAAAACTTTATATAATTACAAAGAACAAGCTTGACCTTGGAGAAAAAATAAGAAAATGTACCTCCATCTTTTCTTTGCAGAAATAGAGAAATATAAATAGTAAACTTTCCATCCTCTCTGATATACTAGGCTCACAACCTAGGTGCCATCTTCAAATCCTCACTCATCCTCCATATCCAAATTTTTACAAAAACCTGTTGATTTTAATTTCTTAACATCTCTTTTATACACCTCTTTCTCTTCTCTGACATTCCAACTGTTCTGGTGAAAGCCTTCATCACCTCACAGCTGGTCTCTTGAAATAGCCTGCTGATGGGTCTTTCTGCCTCAAGTCTATCTGTACTTCAGTGCGTCCTAGTCTCAGCTATCAAAGTGATATTCCTAAAGCATAGATCTGATCATACCACTCCCTTCCCCATACTCAATAAACCCCAGGAACACAATCCAATTATGCAATTAATGAGCAATCACTGAATTCCCACAGCCACTATAATAGAATGAAGTCTGGATCTTTGGTCTGACAGTATCACTTCCTTCCCTTACTCAATAAATTCCAATTCTATATCACTTCCAAGTTCAAATATAAAAGTTTCTGTTTGGTTTTTAAAGGGACACTCCTCTCTGGGCCTCAATTTTTTTTGCATTGTTACTGTTGCTACTTAAATTATTGTTATTATTATTATTATTAAAATAATGAGTTAAAATAAAATAATAATAAATTATTAAAATAACAGTCTCTAACAGACTTTCCAACAATGTGACTCTATGACATTTGGGGACAGTAACCAGCTTCATCTGACAAATGTAAAATCAAAGTTAGAGGATGGTTAGATAACTTCTCTAAAATCACACTGTAAGGAAGGGTTAAGACTGAAATGAAAACATAATCCTTTTTAATGGTCAGATTCAGAAAGGAGCAGTGTTGTTCATATTCATTAGGTTGATTGTCAATCACAGGTTCTGATGAAGGACAGCTTCACCAGATGAAAACAGGACAAACTTTAGACCCAGAAATAATTACAACTCAAAAAAGCACACGTGCTTTATTCCCCTACCAATCCTTTATTTTCCCTTCTTGTCACTTATTAATCTGGGGATGAAATGGAGAAATATAACAGGAAGGGGATCAGGATAGGAATATTACTCATACATAAATATAAAGGCAGATCTTATATAGGATATTATCCATACATAAATATAAAGGCAGATTTAGGTGGCAATGGTTCAGTTTAACTAAAAAGAAGACTGGATTGAACCCCAAGAGATCACCTTGCCATCCACAGGCAGATTTAATCCGAGAAAGGAAAGTAGCTGAATATTTATTTGCTAGGGTATATTAAAATGAACTATTATCACTAATCAAATAATCTTGATGAAGAGTTTAATAATTAGAAGTAGTACATTTGAAAACCTCTGTGTGCATGTATGTGTTGCATGTGTGTATGTGTAAACATTGCTCTCTATTGGAAGTTCAAACCAAAGGAAGAAAATCTATTCTGAATGCTGGTTTAGGAATCCAGAATTCAAACTTATACCATATAAATTATTAAAAAAACAAACCACATATATACAAAAAACAAAACAATATATATCTGGGCCTAAACCATAATAACCTCCTTCCTCTATATTTTAAAAACCACACAAAAGACATTTGAACTAGAGGCAACTAGGTATAGTGCAGTAGTTACATTGTTGGGCTTGGAGTCAGAAAGTCCTGAGTTGGATTAGCTGTGTGGCTCTTCATCTCTCACATTTCTCAATCTAAGCTTCCTAATATGCAAAATGGAGGTAGCAATAGCATCTAATTCACTGGATTGTCCTGGGGATCCATTGATATAATATGTGGAAAACAGCTTTACAAATTTTAAAGGGCTATATAAATGTCAGCTATTATTAATGAAACAAATATTGAGGAACATATTAAGAAATAAAAGGCTTCTTTTCCTTCCTTTTTCACATATAAAGAAGTGAGGGAAGTGAATAAACATTTATATATCACCTACTATGGGCCAGGTATGCTTTTTTACAAAGATTATCTCCTTTGACTATCATAACAGCCTTGCAAGACAGATGCTGTTATCATTCTCATTTTAGAGTTGAAGAAACTGAGGCAAAGAGAACTTTGATTTGCCCAGGGTCACACAGGTAGTAAGGGCCAGAGTCCATATTTGTACTTACGTCTCTGATTCTGGGTCCAGCTCTCTATTCACTGTGCCATCAATTGCCCCAAAAGCCTGGGCTGAGTTGATCCTTCCTTATACCATTATCAGGAAGTAAATGGATTCCTGAACAACTCTACATTTTGAGCTAAAGAAAAACACGAGATTAAACAGTATCCCACACAAACATAATGACTGAAGTGAGTAAGCTTAAATGAAGAGAGTAAGAGTTTACTACAATGTCCTATCTATGGTTTCTTTGTACTTCAAGATTAACTTTTTAATTATCCTCATAACAACCAGCTCTAATTGTCTTGTTTCTTATAGGACTGTTTTTATTTCAATTTTTTCCCCACTAGTTTGAAAACAGACTCTACTCCTTGAGGAGCTTAGGTTGGGTGTAGGGGGAGAATCTATCAGTCAATCAACAAATGGCATAAACAAAAGCAAAAGCTTAGATTCTACTGAAGGAAATCAATCAATCAACAAGCAATAGAAGAAAAAGTCAACAAAATTCAAAATTTGTTAAGTACTTACAATGTGTCAGCCTTCCAAGATAAAATTAAAACAATCACTGTCTTTGAAGACTTTATGTCCAATGGAGGGGGGTGTTAAATGTGTACACATAAAAAAATACAAAAATAGATTTTAAAAAGTAAATTCAATCTGGACAAGATATAATCAATAATCTTTTGGTATTAGCCAAGAAACATATTATCTTTATTCATTAAGATGTGACCACAAGAGACTCACTATAGACTCTAAGTGTGGCCTGAATAAATTAAATATCTTCATAGGTAGAGAAAAAACCCAATTAATTTTTTATAATCTTGGAGAAATGGAAGCAAACAATAGGACATATAATATATGGAGAAGCATATGAGATTATTTAATCAATACAGCTGTTCATGAAATTAATAGATACATTCAAAGGCAGAGCACTAGTATTTAGAGAAAAGTAAAATATTAAGGAATAAAAGATTGTCAAAAATTATTCAAGCAAGTAGAATAAACTCTTCATTGTTACACCTAGAGGCAGCAAGGTTTTCTTAACTTCTTTCAATTAGCAATATCTAATTTGACCATGTGATTTAACCTATCATTCATTACTTTTCAATCATGTCTGACTCTTCATGATACCATTTGTGGTTTTCTTGGCCAAGAATGATTTGCCATTTCCTTCTCCAGCTCATTTTACAGATGAGGAAGCTGAGGTAAACACAGTTGTGACTTGCCCAGGATCATATGTCTAAGTCTAGATTTGAACTCAGGTCTTCCTGACTGCAGGCCCAGTGCTCTATCCATTGCATCATCTGGCTACCCTTAACCAATCATATCATTACAGCAATGTAATCAAATTCTTCAGAAGCACAACAGAGTAAGACAGGATGGGTCTTGATTCCTTAAACATAATTTCATCAGAGGAGAGTTTAGGAAGAAGTACCAGCAGGAATAAATACAAAGCAACTTCAGAAGAAAGGTAACGAATATTATCAATTGGGGGATCAGAAAAGGCCCTCAAATGTGAGGTAACTTCTGAGTTAAGCCTAGGAGGGACCTGAGATATTCAAAGAGGTAGAGGTGGTAAGGGGAAAGATTTCACACATTAGAAGGAGCCTGTGAAAAGCCAGAAAGGCAATAAATTGAATATTGTGCATGGAGGAATAATTAAGAGGTCAATAGGATTGGGATATAGAGTACATTAGTAGCATAATGTAAAATAAGCCTAGAAAGGTAGTTTGGAATGAGATTGTGAAGAGCTCTAAATGCCAAAGAGAAAGTCATATAATAACCTCTGTGGTTTTCCATGAAGGTATCTTATATTTAACAAATGAAGTATTCCAGTTATTTCTGCATGCATTTGAGAGGTCATAAGACAGAGAAGTCAAAAAACCTCTATGAGAGTCCAAATTTGGCCAAAATATAGAACTTTTAAATAAAAACTACTAAATGCATGAGGAAACAGAGAAGGATGGCATGATCAGGGGTCTGTACGAAGCCAATTCAATAGCTCAATAGATTTGATAGTTAAATTTTCAATGTGAGCACTTATACCTTGGAAACTGTCATGCTACAAACAAGGGGTTGATTCATTGTTTTATTGTTAGACTTAATAAGGTGATGAAAATGTTAATATAGACTAAACCTGAAAGTATGTTTACAAACCTTTTTAAGAGAGCTGATTGTTAATTATTTCCTAGACACTACTGAGCACGACTGGAACACAATGCAAGACCAATATCCTAAGTGCCAGCTCAGATCCCACCCTCAATTTTTGCACTTTGCCTATGAAATTCATTCTATCAAAAATAGATAGTTAAATGTGAATGAATGAATAACAAGTCTTCTCAGTAAGAGATTTCTACTTCTAGCTCTAGATCTGATACAGGGCATAGCTGAGCAATGGAAATTAGCTATCATCTTCTCTGAAATCGCTAATAAAAAAATAAATAATTTTTAAAGTCTCCATAAGAAACTAGTATATAGGGTGAAGGACAATGAATGGATGAGGGGAAGTTTATATGTAATGCAAAAGAATAAATAACACGATAGATCAACAGCTGAGAGGGCTGCCAAAGATAATTACACAGTCAAACTGAGGAAATAAATAAAAATCAAGTGTCTACCAGATAACAATAAAAATCAGGAGTGAAAAGATCATTAGAGTAAAAATACCAAAGGTCCATCTTCACCTTGACAAACCCAACTCAGAAAGGAACAATTATGGAGATGACAGAAATACAATATTTACCCACACTGCAAACATTAAGGTAAGAAATGGTAGCAGAACCTTAGGAACAATTATACATCAGCATGGCAGTTGATAATTAAATGATTGTTATTCTTACTTTGCTTTTAGAAATATAAATTGGTTATTCTGTGGGAAAGGGGAGGTAGCTTAAAAACAAATGATTCAGTGTTTTTCTATTTTTCCATGAGGTAAAGCCAAAATCAAATCTCATTTACTGACAAAGCAAAATTCTCCACCAAAGAGGCAATTACCCTGCCCTGAATTACTAAGAAAAATGAAATTTTATTAATTCAATTTGATAAAAAATGAGAGTGACTTAAGTATAATATTTATTTTGTATCTAACCAGAAATATAAATCCATCTTCATCCATTCAATAACAAAAATGCTTTCCCTCAATCACTATATTTAATATGGAACCTGAAATGACAGCAGATGAAGGCATCCAGAGAAGGGGGTAAAGGGAAAATCCCTTCTCTGTGGACAGAGCCCTGAGGCCTGCTTCTGTGAGAGAAAGATGGCTGAAAAAGATAATGAAGAAGTAGTTTCAGGGAAAGAGGAAGGGAAGAGTATGATTATCTGATCTCAGAGAAAAGAATCTTTGCTGTCTTTATACTCCAAACCATAACATGATTCCTTTTGAGCCCAAATTTGTGACTGGTCTTGGGGAGAATCCATAGTTTTAAATTAGATACTCTTAGAAGGATAAGATTATGGATCTCTGAGATCATTCCCCATAGTGTCCCTAACTTTTAAACTATAGAGTTGATTTTACCTGCAGTCAGGACTCTGCATTTGACCCTGTTCTAAGGAATGTCATTGTTCTATACATTACTCATTAAAGTAACATGCATACAAAATGAGAATCATTTGAGTATGGGAACCTAACACAATGGTAAATATTTAATAATTACTTATTAAATGATTGACTGGTAGCTGGGGCAGATATAGGGGATAAAGCCATATTTTCCATCCAAGTCTCAGGGCAGGATCCTTACATCAAACAAGCTGCTTCTCTAGAAGACAGCTACTTACAGTCCTAGTTAGGCCCTGGTGGGGGCTCTCAAATTAACCGAGAGGACCAGTGGATAACATTTCTGTTTAAAGTGCTAAATGGACTGCAACTTTCCAAACTAACCTGCCTGCCAAATTGTGATTTAAAGTGAAATTGGCATCAGCAGACATTTCCACATCAGCCTGTAGCACATCTGGTCCAGACCAAACAAACAGAAGATTTATTCTGTCAGGGAGATCATTTAGCATTCCTTTTTATGCTTCAGAAGGAGCCTGTACCTGTCACTCACCAAAGCACTCGGCTTTTGGTGGCTAGGCTCTGTTGCTCTCTCTGACTAGCCTTGATCTAACACTTCTAAGGAGGCTCATGTGCACCCGCTCCACCTGGGAGCCCAGTACCCATGCCAAGTTCATTTCCATAGTCTTAGAGAAACCTCCTGGAGGATTTCAAACATCTGCTCATAAGTAAAGAAACATTGTCTTGAGCTCTAACAATAATAAAAAGGGCAAGTGAAGCTTCCTTTGCAAATAAAACCAAGCCGATAAATGATTTTATTTCTCTGGATTTGGGGTAGGTTTCAGTGTATTAGTGTGTCTGTGATTGTTATAATTCAAAGTCCCAAAATGAATGCAGTTAATTAAGCTCATTAAAAAAAAACTGTCAGGTACTTACTATTGTTTTGTTAACACCTTCAGAGGTGTTGAGTATCAGGAGTATAAAATGGACTTTTTTTTTATTTCTTGGGGTTTGTTGTTGTTGTCAACCTTGCTTGAATTCAAAGGTCCTTTCCCTAAAATAAAATCAGCATGTTTGCAAAATTGTGTCATTATCTCTTACAATAGAATAACATGTGTTGGTGAAGGTGTTTTTATTTCTCCCATATCTAGGACAGAAGGAGCTGCCACATCTGTAAGAACCAGATGTGAGGTGTGACAGCTCAGCTCCCTTCCTCCTTAGCATATTAATCTGTTCTTGCCATGTAACTTCCAAAGGATCTCTTCTGGTTCCTTTTCATCTTGAGTGCATAATCCTCTCCTCTCCCACTCAGGAGTTCAGTAGATTCTTTGAAAGATGAAATTTCATTTAGTGGAGTATTTGTTTTCCTAATTAAGATTCCCTTTGATATTACCCAGGATGAATTTGAAGATTCATTTTTTTCTTCAAAATGGACATGAAAAGGAGAGTAAATAGCCATTCTGAAGGTGTGTTCTTGGTTTTGACATTAACATCTACCTCAATTTCACAATCTGAATGAGGAAATTGGATGAAGTAATCTTAAAGATACTTTCCAACTACAACATTCTGGGAAAACTAGGATTTTTTTCCATTTAATAACTAATGTTACTGCTTTACTTCCACACTCATTACATATTAAAAGAAGGTTGATCCTGCCCATGGCATGCAAAGATCCTGTACTATGCATGGTTGTAATTTTATTTTTTTAGCATTTGAAATGCATCCATACACTAAGAATATAGATTCTATACCTAATTTTAAAAGTATTCTCACATTCCATAGATTGCACATGTTATATTTAATATGTGTATGTAGATATAGATAGATAGATAGATAGATAGATAGATAGATAGATAGATAGACAGCAACAGATAAAATGTGGGTGTATCTAGGTTGCATCTCCATTCACAGCACCTTCTACCTCTCACCTGTGTATGTGGATACTGACTTATTTTCTAGATTGAGTCAATTGCTCCAACATGCTCTCATATTGATGAGGATAGGTCCATAGAAGAGCCATATTGATGGGGATAGGTTCCATAGAAGATGATGCTTATAACTCTCTCAAGGTCATAAGGGTAAACATTGATGAGAAACACTCCCTTTACTTAATTTTAGCTCTTGCTATCTTACTGTTGAACATTAATTTGCACATACCATCCGCTCACAGCTGTAACACTTTTAGAACTTAAACATGATTATTTTCTCAGCAATAGGGTAAGAGAAACAATAATATTTTGGGCACTCAAAATAAGTATATGAATAATAAAATGCATCACCATCCATAATTAAATCTGGGTCACACTCTTCTATCAATATACTCAGTGTCTGTTAGGGAGAGTGAGCCCCTCATGGTGAAAGCTTGGTAGAGAAGCAAAACACATGAGGTAAAAGAAAAAAATCTATTTGCCCAAGATAACACACTTCTGGACTGCAAGCTTAAATATCACTGATCCCTTCAGCATCATTTGTATCAAATAAGTCCTTTTTGCTGCTAATTGTTTATGTGTTAGTCCTTACTGATTTCCAGCTAGATAAATCCTATTTTATTCACAAAATGATGTAATATTCAAAACTTTTGTCAGTCTACTATCATCCTTAAGAAAGAGGTGGGGGTTGTGATTTTGGGTTGTTGTTGTTGTTGTTGTTGTTGTTGTTTAGAGTATTATATCAATTTGGATAATGGTTCCCATTAAGCCAGAGAACTGTTGATTATCTCTGGGCTCTACAGACCAGTCTAGCTAGCTCTTCATTTACCAAGATGTTATATTGCCAAATTAATTTTTTAGCAAATAGACCTACCAGAAAAAAAAAAGCTCAAGTTGAATCTCTGGGTAAAGTAAGCCAGTCCAGCTAGCTCTTTATTCACTTACCTCAGCTAATTAAATCTTCCAGATATTTTATCTATCTTTTAAATCTTGAGAGATGAAATGACTGAGAAAACGATAGTTTGTTCTTCTGAGTATATTGATTTATTAAGCGATGAATTACAATTGCCCAACAAACCAGTACCAGACCTCCTCAGCTGAGGCCTGGACCACAAATGCAGGGGGAGACAGACTTTTACACACTAATAAAACAATCAAATAAGGTGAATTAGTTAAAAGGAAACAATACAAAATTAGTTAATCTGATTTCTAACTGGATAAAAGATTAGGGACTTTCCAAATTGGGAGGGAAAGAATCAACAGCTGCAATTTCCTGAATTCAGAAAAATAGGTGTCCTAGTCCTTCCTACAATCACAGAAAGATGTAAACAATAATTGACTAGTGTGGGGCCAATTTTCAAATAAAACATACGTATTGCTCAATATATGCAATTGTAAGAAAGTCCCTTCCATCAATCTTTGGATCTGAATGAATTTTTAGTCAGTAAAAAAACCTAGATCTTTAGTTAAAGATCTCTAAGGAATAGGTAGAGGTGGTCTATCTTCCTAGTCACACAAGTCCAGGTTCAAACAAGGCAATAAGGTTTTCTCTTGTTTCCCACAATTGAATAAAACTTCTTACAAGATGGATGTCGGACCATACCCATAATTGAATAGAAAGGGAACTGAACTAGCTCCAGACTTGTCACAAAATGGAGACTGTGTGGTTGACTCAATTTCCACAACTAACTGCTTGCTGTCCTAATCTTCTCAATTTCCTCACTCTCAATATCTCTTCCATTGCAACAAAACAGCTACATAACCTACCTTTCTCCTATGTGCCAAGATACTCATGACAACCTTTTTGTGGTTTTTATGAGGACTGGTGTGCAATGACTTGGGAATTGTTGAATAAGTTGAGAGGTCTGAATGGAATGAGTCATAAAAAAATCATGGATATTTGGAATTCAGAGAAACATAGGAAGATATAAGAATTGATACAGAGAGAAGAAAGAACAATAACTATAATGACTATAATATATAAATGAAAACAATGCAAAAAGATATCTAAAAACTGGTGAAATACAATACCAATATTGTTCTTGAAGATAGATGAAGAAACATACCTCCTTTTTTGAGGAAGAGGCTGAATACTGGATGTTGCATAATTGGTATACATACAGTCACTGCATCAATTAATTTTTCTTACCTGTTTTTTCTTTATTAAAAGAATAGGTTTTATTATGGAGGAGAAGAGGGAACATAATCCAAAATTATTGGGTTATAAAAATAAAAGTTATCAACAAATCAATGATTTTTTTTAAATCCCTCCAATTGGATTTACCTATACTTATATTTGGTAATATATTCTGGGCACTAAAAATGCTAAGGAGATGATCAGGGATTCTAGAAGGCTGATAGCAAAGTGGTAATAGCTCTTGTAAATCATTTAACTCTGGAAAGACAATAAATAAGTACATATGCATTGACCAAGGTGTATCTCTCTCATCCATGGGAAAGGTTTATCATTAGAAGGCCAGTTACTAGGGTTGGGCTAGAGTGTGTTAGAGCCAACTCTCACTGGCTCAGAAGAACTGATTGTTAAATTTTCAGCATAGGGTGGAGCCAAGATGGCGGAGTAGAAACAGCTCTTCCAAGCCACTCTGCCCCCAGATTCCCCCCAAACTATGTAAAAGGGGACTCTGAAAAACTTCTGGAGCCCCAGCACCCACAGAACGACACAGAGAAGCTAACCTCCCGCTGAGGACAGCCCAGCAGCCCTGCAGGAAGGACCAGCGCAGCAGTCTGGGAGCCGGCAGCACACAAAGCGCAGAGAGCAGGAAGCGGAGCCAAGCGGAACCCAGGTCTGCCTGAGCCGAGGTTTTAGCCCCAGGGCGGCAGGGCCAGCAGCCAGCTGGAGGAACCCCAGAACACCAGCAGCCGTGGTGACTCCAGAATTATCAACATAGACATGCCTAGGACAAAGTAAGAGGTTAGTGTCCTATGGACTTTGGGACCTGTATTTGGGGAAATGCGTCGGCTCCCTCCCCTGGGGGCTAGAAGCCACTGAGGAGACACTCCATTTGGTAGTTTTCAGAGGCAGCACCAGCTCCCAGCCTGCAATTAATTGTAGGGAGATCCAGCAATCAGTCTTGGGGGGTAATCGCTCTTGCTTTAACCTCCCTGGATCTGGATTGTGATCTAGGGTGGAAGTCGTGGGTGGGTTTACAGCTTGCCAGAAACGGAAGTTGCCCCCCACACGTTCGGGACGAAAATTCCTCTATCTGGCCTTAAAGCCATAGTGTGGCAACAAGCCCAAAAGTCAAGCAATTAAGTGGCAACATGCCAAGGCAAAGGAAACAGAAAAATGCAACCCTAGACTCCTATTTTGGGGGCATAGAGCAGGAAAAGGACTGTGAGGTCAGAAGTCCTGCTCCAAAAGGCCCAGGGGAAAACATGAGCGGGTTGCAGGCCATAGAGGACCTTAAGAAGGACTTTAAAAATCAAATAAGAGAAGTGGAGGAAAAATTGGAAAGAGAAATGAGAAGGATGCAGGAAAAGTATGAAATGAGGGTCAACAGCCTGACTGAGGAAAACAACACCTTAAAAAATAGACTAACTCAAATGGCAAAGGAGGCCCAAAAGGGCAATGAGGAGAAGAATGCCTTAAAAAGTCGAATTTGCCAGATGGAAAAAGAATCTCAAAAGTTCACTGAGGAGATTCATTCCTTCAGAGTTAGACTGGAGCAAATGGAAGCTAATGACTTTATGAGAAATCAAGATGCTGTTAAGCAGATCCAAACAAATGAAAGATTAGAAGGCAATGTGAAATATCTCATGGGAAAAACCAATGACCTGGAAAATAGATCCAGGAGAGACAATTTAAAAATTATTGGACTACCTGAAAGCCATGATCAAAGAAAGAACCTAGAAATCACCCTTCAAGAAATTCTCAAGGAAAATTGCCCTGATGTTTTAGATCCAGAGGGCAAAATAGAGGTTGAAAGAATCCACCGATCACCTCCTGAAAAGATCCCAAAAAGAAAACTCCCAGGAATATTATAGCCAGGTTCCAGAATCCCCAGATCAAGGAGAAAATACTACAAGCAGCCAGGAAGAAACAATTTCAATATTGTGGAAACACAATCAGAATAGCCAGGACCTGGCAGCTTCTACACTGAGGGATCGAAGGGCATGGAATATGATATTCCAGAGGGCAAAAGGGCTGGGAATGAACCCAAGGGTCACCTACCCAGCAAAACTGAGCATTTTGTTTCAGGGGAAAATATGGTCATTCAGTGGAATAGAGGACTTTCAAGCATTCTTGAGGAAAAAAACAGAGTTGAATAGAAAATTTGACATCCAGACACAAGAAGCAAGAGATGCCTGAGAAGGTAATCAGGGAAAAGAAATCAAAAGGAACTTATCAAAGTTGAACTATTTACACTCCTATATGGAAAAACAATAACAGTGAGGGATGATATCTTTCTCACTATGAAAATAATGGAACAAGGATGTGTGGTCATATGAATACGTATGTAATGTGTGTGTATATGGATAGAGGGCATAGGTTGAATTTGTTGGGAAGGGAGGATACTCAAGGGATGAAATTATGAGGTGAGAGAGGAAAGTGGCAAGAGGAGATGGGGAAAGACAGGGTAGGGTAAACTATCTCATGTAGAAGAAGCAAGGGGAAGTGGTTGCAAGGGAGGGGGAGAATAGGAAGGGAAAAAAAAGGCAAATCCACATTCTCATTGAATTTGGTTCAGGAAGAGAATGACATACATACTAAATGGGATATCTCAACCTGCAGCAGAACAGGGGGAAGGGGGATGAGAGGAGGGATGATTGATGGGGGGCATCCTTGGGGGGAGGGGAGGTTGGAAGTACCCACTATAGAAGAGGGACAGGATCATGTAGGGAATGGACCAGGTGGGGGGTGGGATGAGTGGGAGGGAATTATAAGCAGCCTTGTACAATATATCTACTATGATAATGTTTTGCATAGCTGGACATGTACAACATATACTGAATTACCTATCTCCCCAGAGGGAATGGGTGACAAGGGAGGAAGGAAATGGATCTGAAATTCGAGGTCTTAAGATTAAATGTTTCAAATATATATAAATACTATTATTAATACTCTTTTGCTTGTAATTGTGAGATAAAATGTGCAGGCATTGGGACACAAAGACTCACCCTCCTCTAATGGAAAAGTCGATGGGGGTATGGGAGAAGATAGGGGAGAGAGCAGATTGGAGGAAGCGATATCTTGTGGGACTGCTATTCTGGGAGGCTGGGTAGGGGAATAACGGGGGGGAAGTGATTGTAACTCAAAATCTCGTGGATATGAATGATGTAAAACAGAAGTTAATAAAGCATTTGTTTAAAAAAAAAAAGAAAATAAATAAATAAAAAAAGAAGGCCAGTTACTAGGTGTTGAATTTCTCTAACAAAAAGAACATTGTGTTGAAGGTTATAGTGTGGGTGGAAAATGGAAGTTTGCTGTCAATACGTAGGTTTTTGAAATACACTTGGTCCTGAATATCTAACATCAAAATAATAGGAATTAGGTTTTTTTGTAACCTTTAGCTATTACTATTATTTTTAACAAGTACCTTAATGAATTCAGCAGATGAAATGTATAAAACAAGTGTGACGATCTAAATTCATTCTAGTCTTGAATGGTGACATTAGGACTAATTGAGAGTAGAAAAAGTGGAGACAGGAGTTAGTGAGTTGATTGTAATCTTTCGAATGAGAGATTGTATGGCCTTGGCTACAGGAGTCATAGAATCATGTATTTAGAAAGATCTCAGGACCATCTAGTCCAACTCCCTCTTTTTATAGATAAAGAAAGTGAGACCAAGAGAGTTTGGCTATCTATTGTCACACAGTGAGTAGCAGATTTAGAATTTGAACCATGTTATCTGATCCCAAGTTAATTGTTCCTTTTATTGTAACCACATTGCAGGCAACAAGTAAATTGGGAGTGATCTACTAAAGTCAGACAGAAGAAAAAGAGGAATAAGAAGAAAGAAGAGGAGGAAGGGGGAAAAGAAGAGGAGGAGGAGGAGCAAAAGGAGGAGGAGAAGGAGGAGGAGCAGGAGGAGGAGAAGAAGAAGACGACCAGGACCAATCAAGGATTGTTTCTATATGCCACTGAACAAATGGCTTGAGAATGTCATTAAAACATTGGAATTCTCAAGTAGACATAATCTTACTCAAAGACATTAACAAAATTATACTAAGGAAAATACAGAGGACACATAATGAAGAATTGAGAAGACTAATGCATATTAAATAGCAATGTCAAAAGTGGCTATACCAACCACAACCTTAAGAACTATGGTAATATAAAACTTTTAGGACTGCCAAAAATAATAATCCTAACAATATTTACAAGTCTCTTGGCCAAAACCATAAAAGTATTTGTCAAATGCCACCCACAGAGTATTTTGTTATCTATATAGTGAGTTCAATCTCTCATGTTCTTTGATGAGATTATATGTGCATTTTCTTACATGTTTAAATTCTCAGATGGATCTGTGTTCTCATTAGTTTGTGTATACTTCCAAAGATACAACTTGATCTATTATATTCTAGCCCAAGAGGATTACTTGATGCAAACTGCAACCCATCTAAGACTTCACATACTGGGAAACTCTTGCTCTTTATATGTTCCTTATGGACAGAGATTATTAGGTTATTTTGTTTTGTTTTGTTTTTGCTTTCTTTGTATCCTTAGTTATTAGTAAAGATTCTGATGCATAGTAAGTGCACTATACTTTTCAAGCAACTGATTAAATATACTCCTTATTTCAGTCTTTGTGCTAAATGCTATGGATAGAAAGGCAAAAAACAAAGTCTCTTCAATCAAAAAAATTACTATCTAGGGAAATATGTCTATGTATAAGTAAATATAAAATACTGAAAATATATACTGGATCCATCATTCCATTGGCATAGGGAATTCCCTGATTAAAAAAAAGCATCCTCCACCAATACAGTTTAACAAATTATCTACCACTGATTGTCTCATAGAATTGTGAGGTCAAGTGTTTTGCTCAAGGTCACCTAGCCAAGACATGTCAGAGACAGAGCCTGAACCCATATACTCTAGTTCCTAATATTTGAAGGAAACCAGAGACTCTATAATGAGTAAATGAGAACAGAATGAATTCCAGGAATGGGGAAGTAATCCTTTTGGGCTAGAATATAAAATATGGGAAAGCAAATGATATACTAATAAGCCTGGAAAGGTAAGCTAGAAGCAGATTGTGAATGACTTTAGATACCAAACAGAGGTGCCTATAATTTTTCCTTGATTCATAATGTTGCAATGTTCTGGGGCTACTATCCTAAATCCCACTTGCACTAAAGAACTGGGGTCCCCAGAGCATGGCTACCATATCCCCTCAAAGATCTAGTCATAGGAGTGGGGAATCTGTGGCTTCAAGGCCACATGTGGCCTTCTAGGTCCTTGGATGCAGCCTTTTGATTGAGTTCAAGTTTTACAGAACAAATTATTTTATTAAGAGTATTTTTTGTGTGAAGTTTGGATTCAGTCAAAGGGCCACACTTGAGAACCTAGAGTGCCACATGTGGCCTTGAGGCCAAAGTGTCCCCACCCCTATTTTCTAGAGATATTCCCAAGGGGATAGCAATGATCTTTCTAATGTCATATTTCATGGATCTGAATTATTGTACTCTCTACAATGATTATCAATTGAAATCAACTAGTCAGTAAAATTAATTAGCATTTAGAAAGGAATATTTACTAAGATGGTAAGGTAAGAACATAGACAATGTACAAAGCATCCATCTAAAACTGACATGCTCCTACATATACATAGTCCAGTGGAAACTGGGGTCTAGCTTAAAGAACACATGTAGCAAGGGGAAAACTCAATTGGTGGACCTCCTTTGCTGTAGTCTTTGATGCATTATCCTTATGTTTTGTATAGTTTTTCTAATGTGAAATTTGGGGAACTTTAAAATTGTATCCAGGGGCGGCTAGGTGGCACAGTGAGTAGAGCGTCGGCCCTGAAGTCAGAAGGACCTGAGTTCGGATCCAGCCTCAGACACTCAATGCAAACACAAACAAACAAACAAACAAAAAAACCTAGCCATGTGACCTTTGGCAAGTTACTTAACCCCAATTGCCCTCCAAAAGGCAAATAAACAAATAAATAAATAAATAAAATTGTATCTGGTATACCCTTGGTTCCTGTGAAGACATGATATCTATTAACTATTAGAAAACAGGAAGTCCAGTATTCTCTAGAACCTTCTCATGAAGTCCTACCCCAAAAAAGGGACAAGAGAGAGGAAGAGGATAACAAAGCACTCTTATCTCACCCAGCCCCAAATTGTTTCCATATCGAGGAAAGACTTTCTTTCCTTTCTGCTGTCAGATACTTCAACTAGCATAATGGTTATATTTGCCCAAGAGGATATGACCAAGCCCCTCAGACAATATGAACAGACTACCTATCACTCCCAGGAAGGTCCACAACAGGGAGCAATTGAAATGTGCCCTTAGGTGAAAAAAATGTATTCTATATTCAGGCTAAGTAGTTGAGATGTATTCCCATCAGGATATGGCATATTCTCTCTTATTTAAGTGATTTGTGATGATTTTCTAAGCTGACCCCCACCTATAATCATAGATGTAGAGCTAGAAAGGATTTTAGATGCTCTCAAATCCAATGAATGAAGAAACTGAGGCACAGAAAGATTAAGTGATTATAGCAGCAAGCACCCCAGCATCCCCAGGGGTGGCTGCCAACACAGGTTCTTAGATCTGCTTTTCTAAAGGAAACCAACTCAAATGGGTTAACAAGCTTGCCTTAATCAATCAAACATATCATTTACCTAGTTCAGGGGAAAAAGTTCAGCATCCTGAACTTCAGAGAATATAGTGGTTACAAGCAAACAAACAAACAGACAAAAAAATACAGACAAACATAGCAGACAGGCCTCCAACTGTCTGACCATTACATCCATACCTAGTCAGTTACCAGAGAGGGAAGCATCAACATCTAGGTTTTCAAAGCTGAGCGCCTCTCAACGGCTGCCCAGAGTATCATCCGGTCAAATCACACAGCACTTCTCAAAGTGAGCCCCAAAACAAAGCCTCACATCAAGGATTATATAGCCTTCTCCTGGCTCAGAGAATGTCACAACCCTCTTGACCCACTGCCCAATCACAAAGTATCTCCTGAAAAACAAGCCTCCAGCCACAGGCTCCAAGTGCACCTGAGGCTATCAAAGGGCCTCAGGGCAGAGAAGATCTTAAATTCACATTCCTATAACAGTGATTTAAGTGATCTCACAGATAGTAAGTGAAAGAGATTAGATTTGAACCTATATCCTTTTACGCTAAATCCAACATTTTTCCATTTTAGTAAAATCTATAAGGTATATTTTTGAGCAGGAGGTTGACATTGTCACACCTATGCTTTGGAAAAATCACACATGCAGCCGTGAAGAGGATGAATTGGAATTGGAAGAGACTAGATTAACAGAGATAAATCAGAAGACAGTTTTAATAGTTCAAATAAGAGTTGATAAGAATATCGAAGTATTAAGGAGAAAACTTTAATTAAAATGATTGAGCATATATATATATATATACACATATATATCACAAAAGTTCACAAAACACTGTACATATATTTCATTTGATCTTCATAACAATTGTGCAACATAGGTATGATCTTCATTTTATATTTGAGGATACTGAGGCAGACTAAAGTGACTTGCTCAGGATCACACAGCTAGTAAGTGTCTGAAGTCAGATATGAAGTCAAATTTCCCTAATTCCAGGTCCAATGCTCTATTTACTGCATCACCTACCTGGTCAAGGAAAGGAAAAAATCACTCAAATAATTATGCATATATTTATTTTTTTACTTATTATACTCATTTATTTATTTTTATTTTGTAGCCTCCAGTAAAACTGTAAGCTCTTTGCATATAGACACTATTTTTTCTTTTGTCTTTGTATCTCTAGATCCTAAATGGTTACCTTCTGCAAAATGAATACTTAATCAATGATTTGGGGGGTTGGATTAGATGATTATGCAAAAATATATTAAAGTACAACTCATTGTGGTATAAATTACTCAAATAGAATGTATTATTATGAATGGGAAATAATTATTTGGTTGGACCATAAAATGAACTTATTGAAAGTCTGGTCAGAAGTGCTGGGCGTATTGAAGTACCCAGAAGAAAATAAAGGAAAGGTCTCCAGAAGGTATTAGTTAAGGAATGTTCTTAGAGGAAGTGAATCTTTAGGATATGGAATTCAGATTAAAACAACACAAGGACAACATCCTAGATACAAGAAATATCATGAGCATAGGATACTTGTGTGGGAGACAGCAAGACAAACATGATCTTAATGGGGTCATGTTAGGAAGTAGTAAGAGATTGGGTTGGGTGAATAATGTCAGAAAGAGTTTGGTTTTAACTCACATAGAAATAGGCATAGTAGAAAAGGGAAAATTCAGGAGGAGATGATGGAACTGTAATTTAGGAAGAACAATCTGAGAATACTATGCAGAATATAATGAAGTAGCAGGAAAAGGTTGGAGGCAGGAGGAGCAGCTAGTAAGCTATTGCCATAATCCAAGCATTATGTAATGAGGCATGGGCATCCCTTAGACTATTAGAATCCTAGAGTATCAGAACAAGAGACTTTGGAGATCATTGAATCCAAACTACTCATCTAATATTTGAAGAAACTGAGACCTTATGTCATTAAATGCCTTGCCCAAGATAGTGATTGATGTGGGGATACCAAATCCCAGTCTAATGTCTTCTCCAATCCACTATGCAGACTATAACAGACTATAACAGATCCTACTCTGTTTTTTAGCATCATAAGAACCTAAGGATCACAGATGTCCCAAATACTGAAGGGAGTGAATTAATCTGGGGATTGACTTGCAGACGTAGAGAACATGGTGATGTAAGCAGAAACCTGGGAAGCACTTAAGTGCTTCCTCTTAAGAAAACAAAAACCTTGAATTTTAAAACTTAATATCTCAAGCCCCAATTAAAGGGAAACTAGCTAGCAAACATTCTGGAAAAAAATAGCAAGGAAAAAAACAGATATTTATTGTGCACAATATTTCTAGCCATTGAATTTTCCATAAGGATTTTTAGCACATGCAGTTAATTTGCATGAGAGGCAGCTGGAGCATATTGGTTCTTTCAAAGCCACCGTGATTTATTAGCTCAATAATGCATGAGCTTAGACAAAGTTACACAACAGTTTGTATTTTTATGTTATGGATGAAATAAGGAACTTGATAAGTAGGTATTCCAGACCCAGGTCACTGAAAATAGGTTGGCTTATCTACATACATATAAACCAAACTTTATGGTCCTTTTTGTCTTATTTTTATTTTCAGATTCTTCTTTTCTGAAAATAAATATTTTGCTTAGGGAAGGTGCCAGACTGACAGACAGTCTGGGAGAGTGAAATCATCTGTTCATCTGCAGAGTTGAAGCAATATGGAAAGTGTCAATAACAGTCATCACTAGGCCGACCTCTGCCAGTAGGTGGACAGTCTCCAGAGAACAAGTAGAGAATTTCAGAGCCATCATAATTCCAAGATGTACATGGCTTTTGGACATTTAAATCCAGGTAGAATTTAGAAAAGGTGATTTATAGGAAACGAGTAATTGATATTCCTTATTGAACACTGAGGAAAACTTTAAGTTAAGAAAAACAACTAAGTTGTTGCATCTGTTCTATGCATCAATTGCATAGATATGTTAAGGAGGCAAACCTTGGAATTGGAAACAAGGTATGACTATGGAAGAAAAGTAAGATGGTGCTTCATTTTTAGCTAGGTATAGAGATAAAAGAGAAAGGGAGGAGTCTTTTAGAGAGTCTATATGTTCAATTCTGGATGGCTAGAAGAATAATCAATTAACAAGTACATATTAAAAGGTTTACTATGTACCACTAGGCAACCCACCCCAAAGCGTGTTTGCCTCAGTTTCCTTATCTGTAAAATAAGCTGGGGAAAGAAATGGCAAACTGTTCCAGTATCTTTGCTAAGAAAGCCCCAAATGGAGTCATGAAGAACAGGATACACCTGAAACAAATGAACTACAACCGGTACCAGTTAAATTCAGCATCTGTTTCAATAAACATTGACTAAGTATCTACTATGCATCAGATACTATTGAGAAGACAGAAAAGTTGGGGAGAGAGACTTGATTATGGTCATCAGAAGTGTAACTAGGAATTCTAACCCCTAGGGCAAGTATCAGGAAAGGCACTCTCGCATCAACTTTTTTGTGACTGTGGTGGAGAGAGACCCTGCAACTTCCATCTGGTAGTTTCCCATTTTAACTAATTATTAGTGATATTTACATGCTTTGTTCAGTTGTTTCTGACTATTGGTATAGTCTCTTACTGTCAATAATTCCTAGATTTCAGCAACCTGTAGCAAAGTCCTAATCACTTTAGTTACAGTTCTGATTGTAATGAACGTTTAGGGTGAAGGAGAAGAAAGGGAATAAACATTTCTGCCAGGGCATTGTGCTAAGTATTTTATAAATATTATTTCTTTTGATCCTCACAACAACCCTTTAAGGTAGGTGCTCTTCTAATCTCCATTTTGCAGCTAAGGAAAATGAAGCAAATAGATGTTATAAGTGACATGCCCAGGATAACAAGCTAGCAATTGTTTGAGAGCAGATTTGAACACAGGTCTTCATAACTGTAGGTCTAGCATTCTATCCATTGTCTCACCTAGCTTCCTCTAGTGAAATAGACACTTGGTTTTAAAGACATTGAATTTAAAATGAGAACAAGATAATTTATCATACTGATCAAGCTTTTTAAAGTTTCCTTATAACAAGTCTGTGACATGGCCAATGCAGATATTAAACTAGGTAGTGCAGTAGATAGAGCATTGGGCCTGGAGTCAGGAAGACAAGTTCAAATCCCACTTTAGATAATTAAAAAGTGTCTGACCCCAAGTTAATCACTTGTAACCTTTGTTTACTTCTTATTTCCTCAATTATAAAATGAGGATATCACCTACCTTCCAGTTGTTGTAAGGGCTAATGACATAATATTTGTAACGCACTTAGCATAGTGCCAGGCAAATAAATGCTATATAAAAGCTTATTCTCTTCCTATACCATTCCATTTTTCAGGTAAAAAGGCAAAGCTCTGAGATTTTAAATGGCATGCCCATACTCATGCAACCAGGAAGTACCTGAGGTGAATTTTTGAACCTAGGTATTCTGACTCCAAACCAAGCACTTTTTCTTCTATACCAGGAGTTTATAAAGTGGTAGGTCTATGAACTTGGATGGGGGGATTTTATATGTCTTTCATATTTATTTGTAAATCTATTTACTACATTTTATCCATTAAAAGCATTATTCAGAGAAGGGGTCCATAGGCTTCACTAAACTACCTAAAAGGTCCATGCAAGAGATGTGCTGAAGCCAGCTCAAATCAGCTCTGTGTGATCATTATCAATAAAAGCTAAAATCAGAGTTCAATTTTTTTTTTGTTGACCATCTAAACTAAAGAAAGTGATGGAGAAATGTTAATGATACAAATTAAACCTAAAAGTTGTGTGTGGTTTCAACATTTAAATTTATAATATGTTTCTTTTTGTTTCCTTATTGTGCATTTGTTTTAGTATTTAAATTTAAAATTTTTTAAATTATAAAAAAAAGTTTTGTGTACATTCACCTCCCCCCCACCCCTAGAGAACCATCTGTTAAACATTTACCAGCAGAATTCTAGGTTTATAACACACACACACACACACACACACACACACACACACACACACACGGCTTAGAAATCCTGTTCTACACTATGTTGCTTCCAAATATGACAGGGTGGGTAGCCCTGAAAAAGTTGATCAGAATACCAACAATCTAAGCTTCTTTCAGGTAACATGTCTTTTCAGTCAAGCTTTTATATTTATCTATTAAGTTGTTAATGTGATAATCTATGGGTAAGGCAATGAGGGGATGGACTACAGGTGGCAACACTGAGAATTAGGAGGAAGGTGTGGATATAAGCAATATTATGAAAGAAAAGAAAACAGGACTTGTCAGCTAACTGTATATATGGGGGGGGAGAGGAAGAGAAAGGGAGGGGGGAAGGGGAGATAGAATGAGTCTTGAAAATTCCAAGTATTCAGGGACTCCTTTCAGTCAGGGCTATGAATGAATGACCTCAGAATGTCTTTCTAAACTAACATTTTATGATTCATTGAGATCACTCTCTAAGAGTATATTACAAGTAATATCTCATACTATTTCAGTCATATTTATATACTCAAGGATCAATATAGTCAAGAAAAGTGAATGCCCCCTCCCTAAATTTCTCATGTTAACTTCTCTGGACCTCTCCTCTGCATTTATAGAATTCTGTCATAGGTAACTCCAGTTGAGTGCACATGTCAAATCCCCTCTATCCCCATTCATATTTGCATCTTCATTGCATAATACAGTGTTTTGCCCAAAGTGGGTATATTAAATTTTTGTTGCTTTAATTATATTTAAAATATAATTATATATTTAATATACATTATATATTTATATATAATAATATATTTATAATATACATTATATATTTATATGTAATATAATAACATATTTATAATATATATTATATATGATGTAATAATTATAATTTCTAATTATATTTAATCATATTTAAACATGAAGGATAGTTGCATAGTTGCACCCACCCACCCCGCACCATATTGCAAATTCTCCAATATCTATGAGTTCCATGCCCCACAAATATCCAAATTCCATATCTACCAATTGTGCAGTCAGTAATTAAATACAATTAGAGTCAGTGTGCTATGGTGGTAAGATCCCTGAATTTGGAGTTAGAGAACCTGAATATATATTTCATCTCTATGATTTATGTGACTACAGAAAAGTCATTTATCCTCTTTGGGTCTCTGATTCCTCATCTATAAAATAAAGGGGTTGAATTACATGTCCTTTAAGGTCCCTTCTAACTCTAAATCTATGAGGCTATTTATTATTCTTATCTTCAAATATAGATTAGCTACATAGAACCACACGTGTAGAATTCAACTCTTTTCATCCAGTTTCTAATGATCATGGCTTATGCAATAACCCAAGAGTACATAACTGCTTCAGAAACAATTGGTCTTCAAAATTGACATTCAGTGAGAATGCCCTGTGCCCTCAAAGATGTCTACAAACATACATATATGGATCTCTTGACACTGCTCATAGATACAGACACACTTTCTTCCTGAGGTTGGAATCTTCCAGTGCCTTCGCTGTCTGTCATGCAAGATTGTGATGTTGCGGAATATATTTGCAAGACCAAGGTAGAAACTCAGCATATAAGAGAGGGAAAAATACCAAAGTGATTGTCACATAAGAAAATGTGCCTTCACACCAGTAATTCAAAAATGTTCAGCTAGTAATATATAAATGATATCACTCATGAGAGACAGTAGTCTTAAATATAAGATAAAATGAACCCTGATATAAATACATGGCAAGGGATTTTCAAAGGAAAAGTAAGCAAATTATATCAAATTATTCAGATATATGATTATAGAAATGAAGAACAGGGTCCAACTTTGGCTTCTATGTGGATGATTTCTAAATCTATATCTACTGATACCACTTCCATCTTAACCTCCAGACCTGCCTGATTGACATTTTCATTCACATATGTACAATCATCTCAATCTTAACATATGTATACATATGTGAATGCTATTAGATAAATATGAATGATATATAATATGTAATGTATAATACAACACATATATGAATAATATATAATACATAACAATGTGTATTACATGTTTGTGTATTAATTTGTATACTTATATATGGATGGCATATATGTATACATATAATAATGTGTGTATGTATATGCACATATGCATATTTGTGTATATACACATGTGTAAATGTGTGCGTATATGCGTGTGTGTGTGTGTATAGATGTCTTAAGAAAGAAAGAACAATTTCAAGTTAAGAGTGTTGATTTTGGAGTTGGTGGGCCTGAATTTGAATTCTAGCTCTTCCACTTGTGAACTGTAGGAAATTTAGCAAGTCCCTTAAATTCCCTAGAATAGTGTTAGAGATGGGGACTGGACCTATAGGCATAGGGAATTCCCAGATGAGGAAATACCCTCTACCAATGAACACTAGTACCTACTCTGTACTTAGAATCCTGAGAGCTATCTGGGGCACTAAATGGTGAGTGAGGTGACTTGCCAGAGTAAAAGGATATATATTTGCCAAAGGTGGAACTTGAGCCTTGGTCTCCTTGACTCAGAGACAGACTCTCTATGCAATATGCTAAGCTGCCTCTCTATGCCTCTATAAAATGAGTGGGTGAGTTAAATGACTTTTAAGGACACTTGCAGCTCTAAATCTATGATTCGATGGTCTCTCAACTTCTCTATTTCTGTTAATAGTAGAACTACGGATTAGTGATCACCCTTTCCGCCCTTCCTCTGCTCTTCTACATAAAGTTAGTTACAACATAAGTGTCAAACATTCCAAATTCTGCCTGGAACAGATTAAAATATAATTGGAAAAGATTTAACAAAATAAATTCAAATATGACAAAACATAGTATTACATGTTAAAACTAAGTTGATATGCAACTACAGGGATCCTTGCATATGGATCAATGGTACTATTTTAATTTGAGTGGGACACCACTGAGTTGCAACATCCTGCTGCTTCTTTCTTCCTAGTATCTGGCCACATCTAATTTCTCCTCCACATTGTCACTGCTACTACCATATTTCAGGTGCTCATTACTTTATGCTTAGTTGACTGCAGTATGACAAGGTCATTGCAGCAGAAGGCAGACAGCATGATATAATAGAAATTGGAGTCAGAGGATTATATTCGAATTTAATCTCTGTCGCTTAAAACTTATATGATCATGGGCATTTGACTATGTCTCTCTAGATCTCAGTTTTCTCATCTACAAAATGAAGGAGGTTGGAATTGAAGACTTCTAAGTTCCCTTCTGTCTCTAAATCTATTATTTATGATATGAAATCAGTTAGCCCTCAGTTATTATGCTATCTTCAATATTTATTGAGTCACTGTAGGTGAAACACAGTCTTAGTTTTCTCCTCTGTAAAATGGGGATAACTGTAGAACCTAGCTCACAGGATTGCTTTAAAGCTTCAGTGAGATCATTTATGTAAAACACTATATTATCATTGCGGTAGTTTCACATTATTTTCCCTACTTCCAAGTGTTCCCCCTCCAATCCATTTTACTCACTTCTGCCAGAATAATCTTCCTAAAGCAATAATTTCACCTACTCAAAAAACTTCAATAGCTCTCAAGAGTTTCAGATGAAAACTTATTAATTGGTATTCAAAGGCTTCTGCAATTTGCTTTCAACCTACTTTTCCAACTTTAACGTGTTCAGTCATCCACTTTAGCCTTCTGTTTAGCTCATTATTCTACACCAAATCATGCTTGACATGATAGATAGCATGACGTAATAGACTTGACCTTGAAGCCAGGAATACCTGGGTTCAAGTCCCATCTATGATAAATACTGGTTATGTGAACCTGGTCAATTAACCTTTCACTGCTCTAGGTAGTTAAGACTATATACACTGCAGAGGAAGTGCCAACTTTCATTGGTAGAGGAAGTTCATCACTGTGAAAACCCTATACTAATGAAATCAAAGGTCTGATTATAATGCTTCCCGTACCTCAACTTACTGAAATCAAAGCAATCCCCTAACACCTAGATCACTTCTCTTGGAGATCATTCTAGCCTAGTGTCATTTATTCTTTTCTCTATCTTCTCCATCACAGGCCATTGGTACCACTCCTTCTGGTGTGTCAGATTATTCACTTTTTACTAGTATTTCCTTTGTCTTAATTTGTGTCTTATCAACTGTTTTATACTACAGAAGCTCCTTAGAGGCAGGAACCACATTTTAGAATAATAGTATCATAAATCTAGAGCTCAGAGACCATATAGACCACCACTATCACCCTCTCCTCATTTTGCAGATGAGGAAATTGAGCCCCAGGGAGTTTGCATGACCTGGTCAGTGTCATACAGGCTATAAACATCAGAGACAGCAGTAGCAGCAGCAGCAGCAGCAGCAGCAGCAGCAGCAGCAGTAGCAGCAGTAGTAGTAGCGGCAGCAGCAGTAGTAGCAGTAGTAGTAGCAGTAGCAGTAGCAGTAGTAGTAGTAGTAGTAGTAGTAGTAGTGGTGGTGGTGGTGGTGGTGGTGGTGGTTGTAGTAGTGGTAGTGGTACTAGTAGTAGTAGTATAGTGGTAGTGGTAGTAGAAGTAGTAGTAATATTAACAGTAGTAGCAGTAGTAGTGGTAGTGGTAGTGGTGGTAGTAGTAGTAGTAGTAGTAGTAGTAGTAGTAGTAGTACTAATATTAGTAGTAGTAGCAGCAGCAAAAGCAGCAGTGGTTGTTTTTGCTCTTGTGATTGTTGCTGTTGGTTAGTTGTTGTCATCTGTGCTCCAAAAGGACCAAAATGATGTTACTGGGTTGGGATCAAGGTATAGTGTGTCCAACCATGGCTGATCAGACCAATATGATTCAGAAAGCTCTAGAGCACTTTTGTCACAAATAGGCCACATGAAAATTTGGAGTGGAGATCTCTCTAAATGTGCACATCTCATGTTCCTTTTGAGTGACTTGAATTCTGCTTTATTCATAGAGCACATTACCTTCTCAGATGTGGTTCTGTAGCAGCGGATCACATGTCTTACAATCAGTTCCCAAGTTCTCCAGAGAAACCTTAAGAGTATACTTGTATCACTTCTTCCGACCATCTTTTGAGTGTTTACCGTTGTGTGAATTCTCCATAACATAGACTTTTAGGCAAACATATGTGTTTGGCATTTGCACAATGTTGCTAGCCTATAAGAGTTACCCTCTTTGTAGTAAAATTTGAATGCTTGGCAGTTCAGCTCAAGAAAGGACCTTAGTGCCTATTTCCTTAACTTGCCAGGTGATCTGCAGAGTCTTCCTAAGACAATTTAAATGGAAGTGATTCATTTTCCTGGCATGCACTGGTATACTGTCCAAGGTTTCACAGGCATACAACAATGAGGTCAGCACAATGGCCCCTGGAGACTATCAATTTGATAGGCAGCCTAACCCCTCTTCTCTCCCACATTTTCCTTTAGAGTTTCCCAAACACTGAGCTAACTCTGGCAATGCATGCATTGATTTTGTCATGTATGTGTACAACCCTGAAAAATATACTGCCAGGGTAAGTGAACTTATTCACAGCATTCAGCATTTCTCCATTAGCTGTAGCCAATGGTTCCATGTGTGGATGTTGTGGTGCTGGCTGGTAGAGAATCTCTCTTTTCTTAGTATTACTTATTAGGCCAAAATTAGCACAAGCAGCAGAAAATGGATTCATATTTTGCTGCCTCTCAGCCTCAGACACTCCATTGAGTTCTCAATCATCTGCAAACAAAAAGTCATGCAACAACTCTCCCTTCACTTTAGTCTTGACTTGTAGCTTTTTCAAATTAAATAATTTGCCATCAATGCAGTAACCTTGATGCTGTTTTCATCCTTGTTGAAGGCATCCATTATCCAGAGCCAATGGAAGCATGTCATCACAAACTACAATACTGATTAACTTCTTTGGACAGTCAAATTTTGCCATGATCTTCCACAAGTTCTCATGACTGACAGTATCAAAAACCTTCGTCAAATTGATGAATATTGTGTACAGACCTCTGTTCTGCTCCTGGCATTTCTCTTGGAGTTATTGGGCAATAAACACCATCTGAATTATTCCTCATCCTATTCTGAAGCCACACTAGCTCTCAGGTAGATTGCCCATCTTCCAGGTGAAAGATCAGCCTATTAAGGACTCTTGAAAGAATCTTGCCAGCAATGACTAAGAGAGAGGACTCCTCCCTCCGTGATTGTCAAAAGACAACCTATTTCCTTTTCCTTTATATAGATAATGGAGGCATCCTTGGGGCATAACCTAATCTTGCCATATAACCTGGAAAATTTTAGTCAGTTTTTATATGAGCAGTGAACTGCCTGCCTTGTAAATTTCAGCTGAAATAGAAGCAGCACCAAGTACTTTGCAACACAAGAGGAGCCAAATGCTGTTCCAAATCTCTTCTTCATTTGGAAGTTTGGCTACAGAGGGATTGACTTCAACTTGAGGTATATAGTCAATAGTTTCAGCATTGGATGATGATGGTCTGTTGAGAATGCTATGGAAGTGTTCAGCCCAGCTCTCCAGGATCACATCCTTATCACTAATCAATGTGGTTCCAGCAGCACTAAGCAGTTGAGATGCACCATGGGTCTGTGGCCTATAAATAGCCTTCAGAGCATCATAAAATCCCTTTGGATTGTTACTATCAGCATAAAGCTGAATTTCATCTGCCTTTTTACGGAGCCAAAACTCTATCTCTCTAAGCTTCACTTTCACTTTACTTCCAATGCCACCTTCTTAGAAAACAGATGAACTATTCTGCTAGCAAACCCTGTGGTTTTCATTTAGCAGCTTCTGAATTTCCCTATCATTTTTGTCAAACCAGTCTTGATGTTTGCAAGCGTTCTGGCCCAGATGAATAAATGCAGTGCTGTACACCAAATCTCTGAAAGCTGCCCACTCTTTTTCTGCTCCACTCTTGCCAACTGTGTGTTGGCTCAATTTTCCCTCCAAGTTAGCAATACACTGTTCCCACTCAGAGAAGTACTCTCATCTGTTGACTTTAAGTCTTCTGGTAATCATCTTGCCTTGGGGCTGCCACTTTTGTTGAATCCAAATGTTTAGCTTGGAGAGGATTCTATGATTAGTCTAGCAAGGGTGGGGAACCTGGGACCTTGAGGCCACATGTGGCCTTCTAGGTCCTTGGGTGAAGCCTTTTGACTGAGTCCACGTTTTACAGAACAAATCCTTTTAGTAAGGAGATTTGTTCTGTGAAGTTTGGATTCAGTCAAAGGGCCTCACTTGAGGACCTAGAGGGCCACATGTGGCCTTGAGGTCACAGGTTTCCCTTCCCTGGCTAGCACTCTGTACCACACATTGCCTTCATTTCTCTCCTTACAATAACACAGTCTATTAAATGCCCATATTTTCTGTGAAGGTGCACACATGAAGTTTTATTGTGTTTAAGTAAATAAAAGACAGTGTTGGTGATGAGGTCATGAGATGCACAAATCTTCAGTAGTAATTTACTACTGCTCTTTCCAATTCCATTCCTCTTAAGTACTCCCTGCCATGTCTGATGGTCTGTGTCTACTCTGGCATTAAAATCAACCAGAATTACATGCTTGTCCTCTGTTTTATCACATAGATGATGAGTGTCTCCAGGTAGGCCTTCATAATTTTTTTTTAATCTCATCAGGGTTCATCATGGTTAGAACATACATTCTAATGATGGTGGCATGGGACTTTCCTGTAAGTAACAAATTTCATTGTCATGAAATTGTCATTCATTCCTTTCAGGAATCATACAAGCTTGTTGACTAGATGAGTTTTGATTATGAAACCTATACCAGCTTCACAGCGCTCTTCTTCACTGTGTTCATTTCAGAAAAGATGTTTATCCAGCCCCAAATTTGGTAAGATGGCCTTCATTCATCAGTCTTGTATGTGTTTCACTCAGAGCTGCTATTTGGATGGATCTTGCAACAAGAACTATTTATCTTTTACATCTACTGGATTTCTTATTGTCCAAAAGTGTGTGCACGTTCCATGCATTTACCAATAATGAATGGAATTGTCTTTGCAAAAGTGTGCATGTGTGTGAGTGTGCTGTGTGTGTGTGTGTGTGTGTGTTTGTGTGTGTGTTTTGATCACAGGGTAAGATTCCTGCCTGCAGCAGTAAGCAGGTCAGAGTTAGATTTGGTGAAGCAGGCAATTTTTAGGGCAGCTTTTCTTGTCTTTTCTTCATACCAGGAATAAGCAGTATGGTCCTTTAAAAAGGCCGCTCAGACACCCAGGGACTGCTGAATTTCATTGCTACTTCAGCCCAGCAAGAAGATGACCCTGTGGACCGGGCTGTCTGTGTGCAAGGTTGTGACTACAGTTCCCAGTGTATCTGTACCTGCTGCTTCATCACTTTCCATTGCCACAGGACTTTAAAGTAGGTAAAAAGGTATGTGTGATATCTTTTGACTCATGCATCAATTGGATTTAAGTGAGACAGAAGTGTGCCAAGTCATCAGCCTCAGTCTCTCTTCCAGAGTAATCAGAGTCCAGTGGCAAGACAAATTAAGACAACTGGCAATGGCTCAGAATGCAGTGAATGACCTTGCATCTTTGATGTCTAACCAAGCTCTAAATATTCTGCAGAGCCTGCTTCCACCACCCTCATGGCCATTGGAAAACATGTTTAATCTGCCCATTCTGCTGCGGGAGGTCTTCACATGCTTGGGGTAGACATCCCCACCAACTTACTGACAAGTCTGAGGCACACAGGTTACCTGCATCTGGTTTTAGCCTGTCTGCCAAAATGGTTCGTAGGGGTGTGGCTGCTGAGCATGCTACAGCTTCCTGGATCCAACAAGTGAGAGTAGGGTTGGCAGGTCAATACCAAAGGTGAAAAGCAGCCCTGAAAATGTCATGGTAGGCCTCACTCAGAGGTATTAGTCTTCCCTGAAACCTATACATCTTAATTGTTGTACACAGAAATAAATACATTGTGTATATAAATAAATTGCTGTACATAAAAACTATATACTAAAGCATCCAAAGATGTCTTGAGTTCTAAAGTCTCCCTCAAATTCTCCAGCCACTATTGATTTTTTTCTTCTCTATAGTTTTATTTTAATCACAGCCATTCTCAAGCCATATCAATGATTCATAGGACACTAAGATGGAAAGGCCATCTAATCATATTCTATTTTACTTATGGAGAAATGGGTGCCCAGAGATTGAGTGACCTTACCAGTCCCAGGTCTCCAAACCACTTTGTGTGAAGCCAGGACTAGGATCTTATCAAGCAACAAGCATTTATCAAGTACTTATAGTATCTTGAGTTCTATAACAGGCACTGGGAATACAAAGGAAAAAAATTAAATGGTCCCTGCTCTCAAAGAGCTTACATTCCACTAGGCAGACATGCACAGAGAAATTGATATATGTATGTGTGGGTAACTGGTGTGGGTGTATATATACATATATGTATATGTATATGTGTATATATGTATATATATGTATATATGTGCACATATATACATGCATATACATGTACATATATAGATACAGGGTGGTTATAGAGAAAAATGGAACTCATGACTGGGGATCAGGAAAGTCTTCAGCTTGAGGGTGATATTTGAGCTGAGTTTTGAATGAGGAAGGAAGAATAAAGGGTGAGGTGAGGAATGAATGTATTCCAGCCATGCCCACTCACATTATAGGGAAAGAAAGAGAGAGATATATAGACTTGATTAATTTATGATGCAGTGCAATGCATGGAGCATGGCTAGTGATCAAAATGAATTAAAAGTCTTAACCAAAATAAATGTATATGAACACATAGGTAGCACTGAGACTTGGTGCAGAGTAACCCTTGACTGCAGTGGAACATTGGAGGGGAGTACATTGAGAGTAACAGATTATATACAAGGAAATGTTGAGGCAGCTGGGGGATTTTCTATATTGAGAAAACATATACCAAAGGTTGTGCTAGTAACTGTTTAACAACCAACTCTCAAAAAGAAAAAAAATGTACACAGGACAGACTTTATTTATTTATGTATTCATTTATTTGTTTGTTTGTTTGTTTGTTTTGTGAGGCAATCAGAGGTTAAGTCACTTGCTCAGGATCACACAGCTTGTTAAGTGTCAAGTGTCTGAGGTAAGATTTGAACTCAGGTCCTCCTGATTCCAGGGCTGGTGCTCTATCCATTGTGCCACCTACATGCCCCAAATTTTAAATTTAACCTGCATTATTTATATATTCTCCACCACTTTCTTAAGTCTAGACAACCAACAAATGATAAATAAAACCCTGGTTTATAATGTTTGCCAATGTCTGAGATGTAAATACTCATACTGAAAACTTAATAGGAAGTTCACAAACTGGAATAAATTGACTCCTGCAGGAACTACTATAACAATACCTGTGTGGAAATCTTTGAATCTAAGGATTCCCTTGGGTGGCATTGTTGAGAATATTCGGTGTGTGGCAGAGAGATTAAATGTTTCCTTTGTCCCTAAAGGTCAGGACTATTATCAATGAGTGGAAACTGACTACAGGTAGATAGATTTCAGCTTGGTATAAGGAAACGAGCCTTTATTATGTCCTACCTCATATCTACCCTGCCCATTTTTTCCTTGCTGCTGCACTACCTTCTAAGTAGAACCTCCAGAGAGCATGTCCAGCAGAAATTTGGCTACTCAGTTCTAACTTCTCCAGCTTCATGCATCCTTATGTTTTACCCAGGCCATTTTCTCTCCTACTGCAGCACCTAGAGAAATGTGCCCACATGCCTTCCACTTCCTGTCCCAAAAACAATAATTAAATCAAACCTACGATTTCCTTTGGAAATCATGTGTCAATGGACTATTTTATTGCCCATTTGTTGTTATTTAGTCATTTTAGTCATGTCCAATTCTTGGTTACCTCATGTGGTATTTTCTTGACAAAGATACCAGAGTAGTTTGCCATTTCCTTCTCCAGCTAATTGTACAGATGAGGAAACTGAGGTAAACAAGGTTAAGTGACTTGCCCAGGGTCACACAAGTAGTGTCTAAGGCCAGATTTGAATTCATATCTTCCTGACTCCGGGCTCTGAACTTTTCTACTGCCCCATTATACCATCTCTGTGACTTTCCAGACCAAAACTCTCTCTTCATCACTTTTTCCCATATATGTTTTATCCTCCTATTAGAAAGGAAATTCATAAAATACTTGCTTTTGTATTTCATATTTCCAACATTCAGCATAGATCCTGGCACATAGCAAATACTTTAAAAAAATTTCATTTAGTTATCGCATAAATCACACCAGTTGTATTTTTCCAGTATAGTGCAATTATAATAGTATATTTATCATATATTTTATAATGTATTAGCTCTTCATCACAACACCTTGGCAATGTAGTGGGTTAGTTCCAATTCAGGTGAAAATATTAAGGCACAGAAAATGTCTGTAGACATTTGGAGATTTTGGATAAAACCCCAAGTTTCCATCATTTTCATCTCCATAATCCATTCAAACAATCTAGTAGTTAGTAAAATTCCCAAAACATCAGTAGTACAACTCACTACACTACCCTAATGGGCTTCCATGAATCAGAATGACAAGATTTTAAAGTACAATCAGGAAACCTAACAAGGTTGTATCAAACCTGAAGCACTGATTTTTTCGCACCAAGTTTCCTATTCATTCATCCCAAGATTCATGTGTGAAATACTATCATCCTTAGAGAAGTATAACATAGTAGAAACAGCTCTGACTCTGTAGTCGGAGGAAATGAGTTCATATTCTCCCTCTGATTCTTACTACCTGTGAGATTTTGGACCCTGGGTCTCAGTTTCCTCATATGTAAAATGAGACAGTTGAAGTAGTTGGTCTCAAAGGGCTCTTCCAATTCTATGATTCTATCATGAACCTCAGTCTATTGAATAGGTGGGTAAAATAGTATGACCTCTAATGCCCTCTCCAGCTCTTACCTATAAATGGCAGTCTAATTAACCATTATTTCCAGATATCATTTCCATATCTGTTTTCAGGTTAGAATGAGATTTGTTCATTCTTCTGCCCCTCCCTATTCCAAACTCTTCCTAACTTCATTGCTAAGAAGTAAAGCAGTCTAGGGCCTTCTATCCTCTTTGGAATCCTTTCAAATTGTGATGATGTGTGGCATCTCCGTGAAATAAGAGAAAACATTGCTTTGCTCTACTGTGTTGTAAGCAACGATCTCTGTATCTGTGATCAACTAAAACTTTTATTTTATTTGTTTGTTGCCCTTTTCTCAACAACAGGACCTTTTTTTTTTAAAGAATAAGAGATGAACTCTCTGAAGAACAAAGAGACCAACATCTCCAGATATATTTTAAGCCTAAGGAAAGTTAGAAGCCAGAAAAGAGTATGAGTGGCAGGACACATAGAATCGACCTTTAAAGGTTTGATTTCTGTTTTAAGTTGTGCAAACGCCCCCGGCTTTCCCCCACATAAAATAAAAAACCCTGACTTATGTTCAAATGTGGCCTTCGCCCTTCACCCTAACACCAAACACGGTGAGTAAAAAAATTAGGGGTGGGAGAATGACATGCTTCTGAAAGATATGAATATCCATCCCACTGTACTCACGGCATCAAAGATAAAGCTCAGAGACTTGAGATGATGCTGCAGTGGGATGATCCTTACCCATGGAGGTCAGGACACTGTGACAATACCTTTCCTCAGAGTATGAAGGAGACGGTTACTATGGCTTTTCTCAACCCAGCCCCCAGCCTTTGGACCATCCTTCATGAAAAGTCTATCAATTGTTGGGAACTTCATCCTGAATGTAAGGATGTACAACGACACTCAATGACATCTGCTTTGTCTGAGGTTAAGATGATTGCTGAGTTTCCATCGTCATAGACAATATGCAATGGATAAGTGAGGATATTATATAAAGAATTTGTTCCAGTTCTTTTTGCATATTATAGGTACATAATTGAAGTAAAAAATGTGTGTGCTCATGGGTGTTTGTGTTGAGGAGGTGGGAAGGGAGAAAGAGAGAGAGAAAAAGAGAGAGAGAGAGAGAGAGAGAGAGAGAGAGAGAGAGAGAGAGAGATTCTCTCGATATTTCTCTTGATAGTTTTTTTCTAATGTAGTCATAATCTTTACATACCAGATAACTAAAATCTAATAATAACTGACATTTACAAAGCATTTTAAAGTTTGTACAACTTATTGCATACATTGTATGTTGGATAGTGAATTATATGCACACAAGTCTCATAACAATCATGTGAGGTGGACTTTGTAGGCATTATTAATCCCCATTTTACAGATAAAGAAAAAGGCTCAGGAAGTTGAAGTCTTTTCCCCAAGGTCATACAATGAGTTTAGTGTCAAAGACAGAATTGGAACCCAGGTCTTTCTTATTCCAAGCCCAGCTCTCTATGTACCATGGCAGGTTGCTATATACAGAGATTCTATATTAGGAAAAAGTTTTCTGGGAAGTTATTCAGGGTAATTATTCACACTGTCACATTGGGGTTTTGGCAGTTGTTGGTTTTTTTTTTCCTTCATTCCAATTAGAAAATTTACAAAAGTGGGAATGGACATAGGCTATTCTTCTAACACCCTCTCTATCTAGCTGTACAACGCCCCTCCCCAATAAATTCTAAAGTAGTTCTAAACAACTAAAAAATTCACCAGTGCAAAAGGAAGTTAAGATTTTAAAAGAAATGAAGCAAGAGGGCAGAGAAGTTGAATCGTTTGTCTCTAATCCCATAAACACATCAAGACCTCGTGTTAAGGCTGGATCTACATAGCACCAAACATCTGGATGCAAATTACAAAGCTCAATCATCCAGGTGTTTTATCTGTATATTTTGCTCTATACAATATAAAATATAGGGATGACTGGTTTAATTTGGCGGTTTTCATCTGGGTGCTCATCTGTTGTCATTGATTTGCTCTGTAACTTTGTCAGACCATTTATTACTCCCAGCAACCCAGTTCCTCTAGGAAGCTCAACAGAGATTCTGATGTGACCCTGAGTTGCATAGTTTTTGCCACAATCATTTACAAACAAATGAAAGGCTAGCTTGCGTCTAAAATACTGCAGTATAAATTTATAATGATGCATACCATTAGAAGGGGAAAGAACAGCAGAATTGTCTTTGTCTTCAATTCAGTCTCCCAGTGGCTTTTTAGTTACCAGAAGCAAAAGTGGAGGTTTTGCCTGAATTATCAGGATATTGCCTCACTTCTCTGCTTTGTTTTGCTGGTGAAGATCCGACATATGCGACTTGCCCAAGGTCATTGCAAACAAGAGGAAAGTGCCAAGAGGGGAACACAGGCTTCCTGACTCCATCTGAAGTACTAATCATTATTCATTCAACCCAACCCAGCTGGTTTCATTAGACCCAACTTTTTTCCACTAGGGACCTCCATCTCCTACTTGGCATCTGGCTAAATTTCATGAACTTGCTCTTGAGATCTATGCTTGATTGCCCCCTTCCTTTGTTAACTCATGCTTGGTGGTTCTTGAGTTTCACAGTAATGCAAGATTTCATCCCCATTTTCCTTTCTTCGTTACACATAAACCCTCAAATCCTATTATTTTCCCTTCAGATTTCCTTCAGGAACTGTTCTTTATTCCATTTGTCTAGGGCAATTTTTGTTGTTCAGTCATTTTTCAGTCATGTCCAAATCTTCATGACCCTGTTTGGGGTTTTCTTAGCAGATATATTGGAGTGGTTTGCCATTTTCTTCTCCAGTTCATTTTACAAATGAGGAAAATAAGGCAAACAGGGTGATAGCTCATAAATATCTGAGGCCAGATTTGAACTCAAGATAAGTCTTCCTTACTTCAGGCCATGTGCTGTATCCACTGTACCATCTAGCTCCCAGAGCAATTTTTAAATTCCCCACAACAGCAGCTTCTAACAATGAAGCCCAGATATAAATCACAAAAAATTTTAGCTATACCAACACCAGACGCTAGGAAGCTGAAATACCCCATGTCCATATCCCAAATCCTGGCAGTATGATAATAGAAATTTGAATGGATTTGTGAGCTCACCTATGCAGACACCTCCTCTACCATTTATAGATGATAACTCACCCCTTGTCTAGAGTTTAATAAAGGAAGCAATATCTAGTGGGCTAATTGGACGTGTGTTCAGTATTTAGGGACTGACAAAGACACCTGAAACATTTAATAAGTAATGAATGAGAGTTTTCAAGATCATCATTATTTGTATTTGAAATGCAAATAACATAAGCAATGATATCACTGCAAGAAAGTCACCCCAGGAAACTAAGTAAACTCCTGTCTTGGAGTAGTGGAATACAAATGAACACAGAACAGGAGTTCAATGCCGCTGAAGAGCAGTTACCATCTGAGCAGAGTAAGATTCTAAAAGATTACATAACACTGCCTCTAGCAACAAACCTTACCTAATCATATCAGCTTAAAGTTTGGTGTGATGATTCCGAGCCACTTCAGAACAAATTTAAACACAAGCAGGAAAAAGCCCTAGACAAACTGGTACCCAAATCAATAAGATGCCTGCTGAAAAATAACTTTTCGAACAATGCTGTCAAACATGTTGAGTGCTATGAGTGTCAGACCCAGAGCTTATAGGAACTAAGAAAAGGAGGCACCTGAATTGTGCTGAAAATATGTCATTAATTGCATTTACCATAAAGAAGGTGAAAATATACAATCTATTTGTGTTTTAATAGCATTGAGATAATGTCAAGAATGTAATTTGATGCATAAAAATTTCCATGATTGGCAGTTGGGCCAGACTTATGATTCAGTGGAAATAACACTGGCTTTGGAGTCAGAAGTGTGTCACATCAGACACTTACTTGGATATAGCCCTAGATAAGTCATTTAACCTCTATGGAACTCAGTTTTTCTTTTTCATTTTTCTTCTCATTTCTTTTTGGAGGGGGAAGGCAAGGTAATTGGGGTTAAGTGACTTGCCCAAGGTGACACAGTGTGTCAAGTGCCTGAGGCTGGATTTGAACTCAGGTCCTCCTGATTCCAAGGCTAGTGCTCTATTCACTGTGTCACCTACCAGTCCCAGATCTCAGTTTTTCATGAGTAAAATGAAGGGGATTTACTATACAAATGACAATGTTCCTTCCAGATCTAAAATCCTGTGGCATGCTGCTTGAAGAGACAGGATAGGATATTAGGAAGAGAATTTGATTATATAAGGACTGGGGTCTAGATCCAGTTTCATTACAGATCCTATTGTGAGGATTTTAGAAAACAGTTTATCTTTTCTGAGGTTAAGTTTACTTATCTGCAAAATGTGTATATGATAATAATAGGTGCCCTACTTACATCACAGGGGTTTTGAGAATCAAGAGATAATTCATAGGAAAGCATGTGGGAGACTGTAAAACACCACAAAATATTGGTTAATAGTTTTGGGTTTTTTTGCTTTGTTTTGTTTTGTTCTTGAGCATTTTACAAAGGCAATCATATACATGGTGTGATCTGGAGGCTACTAAAAAGTCTCCCAATAAAATAGCATTTCTTTTTTCCCCAACCCTACCTCAATTTCTACATAACCTATCCCTTTAAAGTATATACTCTGGGAAGGACCATACAGTTAGCCCTTCATCATTAAAATCCCAGCTCAAATTATTTTATCAGGTAAGGTAAACAAAGAGTAACTTACCAGAATGCTGAGTAGACATAGGTAGAACAATGAAATCTTTTAAATTGATAAGAAAAAGTGGGTTAAAGAGGTCACTTGGTGTTAAGAATTCCTAATTTTTAATCTCACTTTTCTTTGATACTACCTGTCTCCTTCTAGACAAGCCATGCTCTCTGGGCCTTAGTCCCCTCATCTATAGAATAAGGGTATTGGACTCAATGACCTTTAAGTTTACGATTCTATGATTCTTTAATTAGAAAGAATCTGGAGCAAGGAATACAGTCTCCTGTCTATTGCCTGCAATGAGGGGTACTGGCCAACAGTAGGCAGTCTAATAACCCTGAACACTTGAAACCAAAAGAAATATTGAAAGGGAATAAAGGTACCTAGTAGGAACGGTAATAATGGAATTGAAATGCAAATGGAGTCCTTTAGCTTTATGGTCTAGGTCTGATCCTAAAAAACAACAAATATAATTCCTAAAAAAGAGTTGTGAGGAAGATGGAAACCTTTCTGAAATTTTAAACCCCTCCCCCAACATGGAAGCATCTTGTGGGGCAGGGCGGGAGGGTGAAGTCTCTGGATCTAGGAATCAGGAGATTGATTCTTAGTATCATAGATTTAGAACTGGAAGCACCTTTAGACATCAGCTAGTTCACCCTACCTTATTTTATTCCAAATCCAGGGTTTTTTCCACCTCATGATAATGATTCTTCAGTTCTTCCAGAAACTATACTAATTATGTGACTCTGGACACCTAGCTCTTGGCCTCAATTTTCTTTTCTTTTTTTTTCCTTTCTTGTTCCCCCAGAATTTATTTATTTATTTTTAGTTTTCAACATTCATTTCCACAAGATTTTCAGTTCCAAATTTTCTCCCCCTCTCTCTCCTACCTCCAGCCCAAGAGGGCAAACATACGAATTACCCTTTCTCCAATCTGCCCTATCCTCTATCCCCACAGATCTTTACCCTCTTTACCCCTTTCTCCCTTACTTTCTTGTAGGGCAAGATGGATTTCTATATCCCATTGCCTGTATATCTTATTTCCTGGTTACGTGTAAAAATAATTTTTAACATTTGTTTTTAAAATTTTTGAGTTCTAGATTCTCTTTCTTCTTCCCTCCTCACTCACCTCCATTGAGAAGACAAGCAATTCAATATGCGTTATGAATGTGTAGTTATGCAAAACATTTCCATAGTAGTCATATTGTGAAAGATTATATTTCCCTCCATACTATCCCACCCCATCCCATTTATTCTATTTTCTCCTTTGACCCTGTCCCTTTTCAAAAGTGTTTACTTCTGACTACCCTCTCCCCAATCTGCCTTTCCTTCTATCATCTGCCTATGTTATCCCTTTCTCCCCTACTTTCCTGTAGAGTAAGATACCCAACTGAGTGCATATGTTATTCCTTCCTTAAACCAAATCCAATGAGAGTAAGGTTGATTAATTCCCTTTCACCTCCCTTCTCTTCCCCTCCATTGTGACAGTTTTCTCTTGCCTCTTTTATATGAGATAATTTACTCTATTCTCTCTCTTCCTTTCTCCTCCCAATATATTCCTCTTTCACCTATTAATTTTATTTGTAGATATCATCCCTTCATATTCAACTCACCCTGAGCCCTCAGTCTATGTATACATATAGACACATATACACATATACAACATGTACATATATACACATATACATGTATATTCCCTTCAACTATCCTAATACTGAGAAAAGTTTCATGAGTTACTATTGTCTTTCCATGTAGGAATGTAAACAGTTAAACTTTAATGTTTCTTATTATTTCTCTTTAATGTTTCTTATTATTTCTCTTTCCTGTTTATCTTTTCATGCTTCTCTTGATAGACCCTTTCTTTTGGCCTGCCAAGTTGTCTTCAACTGGAGATGTATTTCTGTCATTTTGTCATTTTGTGGTTTCTGTAGCTCTAAAATTTGTTTAGAGTAATTTTATAGGTATTGGAGGTGATGGGGGGATGAGCTCAAGCAAGTTCTTGCTTTTATTCCACCACCTTGACTCCGTCCTCCCACTCAAATTTCTTATCTGTAATGGGGATATTGGATTTCATGCCTGAGATCCCTTGTAGATGCAACACTGGCTTTCCACAAACACATCCCTACCCTATCTCAGTATTCTACGCAACTTTTCTAAATCTAGAGATCCTGTGTGTTTACAGAGGAAAACTCTTATCATTCTTACTTCAGCATGTTCAAAATAGAAATCATTACCTTTTTCCTCTTCCAAAGTGCCCTATTTCTGTCAATGCTGCTAATATCCTTCAAACTGCCCAGTTCACAACCTCAGAGCTGTGCCTCCCCCATTACATTGTGAGCTCCTTGAGGTCAAGGGGATTGTCTTTCTTTTTGCTTGTATTTATATTACCAATACTTAGCACAGTGACTGTTATACAGTAGGTGCTCAATGACTGTAGTTGTTATTGTTCATCTTTTGTTCTCAAAGAGAACCAATGATATAACAAGGGTGATGTCTTGACTTGTGCATGAATTAGATATCAGTGAGGCAGAGCTGAGCAAAATCATCAATGGCTCACTCCTCCAGAATCATTGAATTCCAGGGGCAAGATAAAAATCAAGATAATTGACAATGTCCTTAGATGCTTGATAATTACTTATTGATCGAGTCCTTCTTGACTGCCAAGTTATAACTATACTGTCCCTACAACATCTCTCACATCTACCCTTTTCTCTCCATTTATGAAGCCACCACCCAGCTGTTACCTGGACTTTTGTAATAGTCATCTATTCAATCTCCCTAGCTCTAAATTCCCCCTCTCTAAACTAGCCTCCACTCAGATGCTAAAGTGATATTCCTAAAACATAGGTCTGGTCATGTCACTACCCAACTGAGTTCCTACCCAAGAAACTCCAAAAGCATTCTATGTTACCTAGGATTGAATACAAACTCCTCTGTTTGGTATTGAAAGCTCTTCACAACTTGGATCCAATCTACCTTTTCTAATTTATTATGTACTAGTCCCCTTCATTCATTCTACAATTTAGTCAAATTACCTTGTGGTCCTTCACATAGAACATTCCATATCATCCCCATGCCTTTGTGAAAAGTTGTATCCCATGCCTAAAATGCACTTCATCCTCACTTCTAACTCCTTGAATCCTAAGTTTTCTTCAAATCTCAATTCAGATGCAATCTCCTATGTGAGTATATCTCCCTCTTTTATGACATATATGTTGCTTTTGACCAAAAGTTCAATGAACTACATCAGTTCTATTGTTACATTTTTTCAAGAAATGTTGTAAAATACTGATGGGAAATACCCTTCAATGGAAAAGCACCCTTAAGTCAATGTCAACTTTAAAATTTTTAATAATTAATAAACTATAAGCATAGTGTGATTCTAATACACATTCTATAGTAGCTTCTCTAGGCTCTGATATCAGCATGTTATAAATGACTAATCCAACACAAGTAATGAGGGAGGAGGGTAAAAAAAATTTTTCCTTAGTTTATAAGTATATAATTGTCAAGCACAAGGCAAGGCTACCTATTGGTAGTGGTTGTGTTTCCAGTTTAGTTTCAGTTTAGTTAAATTCAAATGAGTTTGACACTAAGACCTTCTGTTGTTTCACTTTTTCTAGATGGATAAAATTTTCAGGAAGTGGCAAATGTGACTAGAATGAGATGGAGAGTTCATCAGTTTTTAAAGGTGAGAAACAGTCTTGGTGGAAGATTTTTATATACTCAGTAGGATGCTAGAGATAATGTCTCCAGTGGAAGCTTTCTATTATGCATGAAAAAAAGAAAAGCTTATCCTCCAGATACCTATGTAGAAGGAGTTACTGTCCATTGGTGTATTAGCAACCACACTAGCACACAGGATGTATTGCTAGCACAAGTTCTTTGATCTGCTTTTCTAAAGGAAAGACAGCTTTAAAGCGGTTAATAATCTTACTTTAATTAGCAGACAGATAAGTAGTCCAAGAAAGAATCCAGTAGAAAGGGCTCCAACTGTCTAAACAGAGTAATAGATACTACCTAATCACCAGACCAGGAAGTGCCAACATCTGGGCTGGGGCACAGCCAGGGGTCTCCTTAACAATGGCTACCCAGAGTCTCATTTGACTAAATCACAAAGAAACATTTTCCCATGAAGTGAGCCCCAAAATAAAATACTAAACCCCCAGTATATATAGTTTTCAACTAATAGGCTCAGAGCCATAAGGCATCACAATCCATGTGATTCAGTGCCTAATTGGCTCAGTTCACAAAGGCATGAAAGCCTTCCTACAAGCAAGCCTCCTCTTAAGCAAGCTTCCCCCTAAGCAAGCTCCTCCCCTAAGGCTATATAAATCTCTATATGGGCTCTTTGTGACTCAGGATTTGTCACAGCTGTGAACTGAGCCTAAGTTTAAAGCAACAAGACATCCATGATTGAAATAACTGTGTACCTTTAGACTGGGAACATGATTCCTCTTCCTAGGGTAAAAGGGACATGTGGTCATATAGGCCTACTAATGGGTGGGGAAGGTCTTATATTCCATTAACCCTACAATTTGTATCTCCCAAGTCCAAGGCTAATGACTTCCCCTCTGAAATGCTATTTCTCTTGAAGCTTAGGAATGCCTCCCTTGAATTATCCACCCTTCTAAAACTATTTTCTCCATAGCAGCATGGGAAGACCTGGCTAAAACATACCACAGAATTATAGTGTTCTCTTGACTTTTCAATCAATTGTGTGATAGTAAGGAGAGGGTAAACTGTGGAACATCCTTTAGGAAAGCCTGCCTATTCCTTACTAATAGTCTCATGAAGATTGCCCTGGAGCTATGTACAATGAGGGAGGGGGGAGAGGAAAGAAGAAGGGAGGTAGGGATGGAGAAACTATATCCTTCAAAGATTTGTTCTCAGTAGAAGAAATGGAAAGGCAAGGAAAGAATTTAGCAAAGTGGGTGAATCCCTTCAGGTAAACTTGTGAAAAGACATAGAACAGAGTTGTACCTGATGGACTAAAAAGGAAGATTAATAATTTGCTTCTTTGGAGGGAACAACCACAATGAAGAAATCATTCTATTTAAGCAATAATATAATTATTACTAATAATAATAATTATTATTATTATATGAAGCACTTGGGTAACAAGAATAGAATAGTGGTCCTCAAGTCTTGGAAAACTTGGATCAAATGCCATTTTGGTCTTTGGAGCTGTGTTACCATGGGCAATTTGCTTAATTACTTTCAGCTGCTGGCAACTTTCTATGATAATATAATAGCATGTTGTGATGAAATCACAGATCCTTAGAAAAATAATTGACAATGACAGAACACATCACATACATTATTTCACTTGTATCTCACAACAAGCCTGCTAGGTAGGTCCAACAGGTATTATGATCCCCAGTAATGAGAGATGTGTTAGGGGCAATTGGGTGACAGGACCGGGGCAGTTGGGTGACAGGTGAATAGAGCTCTGAACCTGGAATCAGGAAGACCTGAATTCAAATCTTGCCTCAATTACAAGCTATTTGATGCTGGGCAACTCACTTCATCTCTGTTAGCCTCAGTTTCTTCAGATGTAAAATGTAGATAGTAACAGCACCTACCTCCTATGATTGTTACAATAATAAAATGAGACAATATTTGTAAATCACTTAGCACAGTGCCTGCCACACAGCAGGCACTATATAAAGACTTACTCTCTTCCTTTTCCTTCCCCTACATTCAATTATTTGATCAGTTGTTATGAGGAAAAGGAATTTGATTTTTTTCTAGGTGGTTCTAGAGGGCAACACTAGAAACAATGAGTTTGTTCCCATGTAAAATTAAATGATTGGGCTAGATGATCCCTAAATCCCCTCACAGCTCTAAGTCTCCATGCTATAAGTTAAAGGGAGACTGATTTTGGCATACTATGAGAAAGAACTGATTAAATTACAACTGTCAAACAATAATATTAGCTGCCTGGTGAAGCAGGAAATATATCATTGAAAGTGGTCCAACCTGGATAGCTTCCTCTCAGGCATGTTGTCTGAGGGATTCCTACACAGAGTAGATGGTTGGAAAGGTTGACCACTAGGCTTCCTTATAAGACTAGTATTCTATCATTTCTCCATCAAGCTTTCCTTCACTTCCCTAATATTTGATAATCTCTCCAGGCTCTGATCTCCAATTGCACTTAAAAGCAGGATCAAATACTTTAATATTCAATTTTTCTTTATCCTTTCTGTGTTGTTAGTTTTATATCACCTAATGACCCTTAAGGATATGGACCATGATTTGTGTTTCTTTTGACTCTCTCACAGCATCTAGAACAACGTTAGATATATAGTAGTCAATAAGGATCATAGATTTAGAGCTGGGAGAGACCTTAGAGATCATTGAATCACAGTATTTCAAGCCTAGAAGGGGCCTCAAAGGACCTCTAGCCAAATCCATTCCTGAAAAATAATTCCTTCCACAGTATCTTTGAAAAGTGAATCTCCAGATAAATAGTCCACCTCCTTTATGTTGAAAAGAATGATCAGAATTTACGTGATTTATCAAAGGTCACATAGAAAGTGAGCAATAAAACCATAATTCATACTCAGGCTCTAAATTCAACATTCTTTTCACTGCACTATACTGCCTCACATAAATGGAAATCAATTAATCAACATATATTTATTAAGAACATTATTTATTAACAGGCAAGGCAGCTAGATGGCTTAGTGGATAGAGCACTAGTTCTGGAGTCTAGAAGATGTGAATTCAAATATGTCCTCAGAAACTTTCTAGCTGTTTGACCCTGGGAAAGTTACTTAAACTCTGTTTGCCTAATCCACTGTAGAATGAAATGGCAAACTACTCCAGTATTTTTTCTTCCAAAAACAAAACCCATATGGGGTCATGAAGAGTAAAAAACAACTGAGACAGAATAAGAACAACACTATATGTGCCAGGCTGTATGCTAGGCATTGGGAATACAAACATAAAGAATGAAACAAACAATCCCAACTCCCAAGGAACTTACTTTCTAATGAATTAGTTTAAGTAAATATGTAAATGAATATAGTATAAAGTGAATAAATAAAAATACATGCCAAATAGTTAAACACAAAGTAGTCTGGGAGAGGGAAGGAGCAATTATCCGCTTTTTTGGGGGGGCTGAGTGGGTAAATTAGGAAGGTTTCATAAACAAGATGATGCTTAAGCTATGCTTTAAAAAGAGGGGCTCTATAAAGCCAAGTAAAGAAGGAGTACAGTTCATGCATTTGGGATGGTTAAGGAGAAAGCACAGAGATGGAAGATAGAGTTTCTTGTGTTACTTTGCTTTCTCTTTAACACACACATATAGGTATAAATGTAGATATAGATATGTAGATATATGGATACAGATATAGATAATGATATGGATGCATAGTTATTATACAGACATTGATATGTAGATTTGTATATGATATAGCTATGAATATGAATATATAAGTTAATATATAGATATGGATATAGATGTTGGGGTTTATACGGAAACAAATATGTATATAGGTTATTGCAGTTCTATTCTTCATGACCTCATGGAGGAGGGGTGTTCTTGGCAGAGATACTGGAGTAGTTTGTCATTTCCTTCTCCAGCTCATTTTAAAGATTAGGAAACTAAGGAAAACAAGTTTGAGAGACCTGCCCAGATCACACAGCTAGTAAGTGTCTGAGGTCTAATTTAAACTCATAAAGATGGGTCTTCCTGATTCTAGGACTGTGTAATGGGAATGGGAATTTGAAGATCTTCCCTGCCCCTTAATGGACCTGGGGGGAGTTTGAAGACCTCCCCTGCTGTGAAAGTAAACTTTGCCCCCTGATAGGCTGAAAGTAGTCTCATGGAACGTATGGTGAGAGGGGTTAGCTGAGGAGAAGCAGAGCCCACAGAGAAGACAGTTGGAGTCTGACAGTTTGAGACAGTTGCAGACAGTTGGGGACAGAGGAACACTCAAGCATGAGACAAAGGGTTTTGTCAGTAAATATTGATCTTGTATTGGTTTGTGGGAAGACTAAAGGATGCTGTGGCTCTCAGCATTATTATGGCCTCTGAACATCTTTGGTACTTCAGCTTACTGGTTTTGGGATTTGGTTTTCTGGTGTCTAAATAAATCCTTCAACTTTATCCTCTATTTGGAGAGTTTAACATTTTTGCAACAGAATGTCATGCAATAGTTATAGTCACAGTCTCTATCGTGATCATGGGCACTGTAAATATTGCATTGGCACTGCAGACTGACTACCTGTAAGCCCAGGTCAAAAAAAAAAGAGGTCTAGATATCTTATTTAAAGAATTATCATAGGGCAGCTAGGTGGCACAGTGAGTAGAGCACCGGCCCTGGAGTCAGAAGGACCTGAGTTCGGATCCAACCTCAGACATTTAAAACACACACACACACACACACCCCTAGCCATGTGACCTGAGCAGGTTACTTAATCCCAATTGCCCTCCAAAAAGAAAAGAATTATCATGGAGATAATTCCAAATTCCATAGCTCCCAAGTTAAAGAGAAAAATACTTTAAGTAGCCACAAAGAAACAATTCAAATATCATAGAGCCACAGTCAGGATCACACAAGATTTAGCAGCTTTAATGTTAAAGGAGCCGGGGCTTGGAATATTATATTCCCAAAGGGAAAGGAGTTAGGATTACAACTAAGAATAACCTATCCAGAAAGACCTATCCATAATCCTCCGGGGGGGGGGGGGGGAATTAAACATTTAAAGAAAGAGAAAACCTTCACGCATCCGTAATGAAAAGATGAGAACTAAATAGAAAATTTGACATTCAAACACAAGACTCAAGACAGGCATAAAAAGGTAAACATAAAAAAGTAATCATGAGGATTTCAATAAATTTAAATGTTTACATTTCTATATAGGAAGATGATGCATGTAACTGGTAAGAACTTTGTCATTATTAAAGCAGTTAAAAGAAGTTTACATAGAGGGCATGAATGTGAGTCAATTATGTAAGAATGATATCCACAAAAACTGAAATACAGTATGGCAGAAACTGGACATAGATCATTATCTAACACCATATACCAAAATCAATTCTAAATGGGTGCATGATCTAGGTATAAAGGATAATACTTTAAGCAATCTGGAAAAGCAAGGAATAGTTTACCTGACAGATTTGTGGAGAGGGGGAGGCTTCAGTACCAAACAAGAATTAGAGAGCATTATAAAATGAAAAATGGATAATTTTGATTACATTAAATTGAAAAGCTTCTGTACAAACAAAGCCAATGTAACCAAGATCAAGAGGGAGGTGGGAAATTGGGAAAGAATTTTTATAACTTCTGTCTCTGATAAAGGACTCATTTCTAAAATTACAGAGAGTTGAGTCAAATCTATATGAATACAAGTCATTCCCCAATTGATAAATGGTCAAAGGATATGAACAGGCAGTTTTCAGAGAAAGAAATTAAAGATATCTATAAGCATATGAAGAAATGCTCTAAATCACTATTGATTAGAGAAATGCAAATCAAAACAACTTTGAGATACCACATCTCTCCAGTCAGATTGGCTAAGATGACAAAACAAGAAAATGACAAATGCTGGAGAGGATGTGGGCAAATTGGAACACTAATGCATTGCTGGTGGAGTTGTGAACTTATCCAACCATTCTGGAGAGCAATCTGGAATTATGCCCAAAGGACTTTAAATAATGTCATACCCTTTGACCCAGCAGTACCACTTCTAGGGTTATATCCCAAAGAGATCATAGAAATGGGAGGAAGACCCAAATGTACCAAAATATTTATAGCAGCTCTTTTTGTGGTTGCAAAGAATTGGAAATTAAGGGGGTGCCCATCAATTGGGGAATGTCTAAACAAGTTGTGGTATATGCATGTAATGGAATACTATTGTGCTATAAGAAATGAGGAGGAGACGGATTTCATATTTACCTGCAGAGGCTTATACAAACTGATGCTGAGCAAGAAGAGTAGAATCAGAAGAAATTTGTATACAATCACAGACACTTCATATGTGTGATGACCAACTATGACAGACTGGACTCTTCTCAGCAATGCAGTGATATAAGTCAATTCCGAAAGACTCATGAAAGAGAGAAATGCGACATCCAGAGATATAACTAGCAAGAACTGAGCTTGAATCCTGATGGAAGCAAACTAATTGATCTTTTTCTTTTCATTGTTTGGTTTTATTTCATCTTTACCATTTTTCACCCCACCTAGTACAATACGCCTTTGTAATTGTACTAATTTCTAATATAAATGTATTTGCAGATCCTATACTGGACTATATGCTGTCATGGGGGTGGGGGGAGGGAAGTAAAGGAAATTTGAAAATCAAGGAACTATGGAATTGAATCTTGTTAACTGAAACTAAATTAATAAATTAATTTTTTAAAAAAGAAGGATCTCCACAAACAAACAAAAAAAGGGCTGAGAAGGAGGGATGCACTGGAAGAAAGGAGAGAGGTAAAATGATGGAAATTTTCTCACAAAAAACAGGCATACAAGGAAGAGTTTTAACAGTGGAAGGGATAATGGCAAAGTAGCAAGCAATGCTTGAACCATGCACACACACAGTGTTATGTATAAAAATATAACTTACCCAAGAGGAAAATGGGAGGGGAAAGGAATAAGAGAAAAGCAGTTGTCAAGCAGGTGATAAAAGGACAGTCAAAGGGAGGCAGTGGTTAGGAGCAAAATAGACTTTTGAGGAGGAACAGCATTAAAAAGAGAGAAAAAAAAACAGAAAAATGTGATAGAGGGAAATATACAGTAATCACAACCATGAATGTGAGTGGGATGGACTCACCCATAAAACAGAAATGGAAAATAGAATGGATTAGAAACCAGAATCTAACAATAAATTGTTACAAGAGACACACTTCAAACAAAGGCACAAACACAGAATTAAAGTAAAAGGCTGAAGCAGAATGTAATGTGCTTCAGCTGAACTAAAAAAAGACGAGGGTAGCCATCATGAGCTCAAAAAGAATGCAAAAAAAAAAAAACCTAATTAAAAGGCACAATAAGGGAAACTATATTTTGGCTTAAAGGTACCAAACACAATGAAATAATATCCAAAAATTCACAGCAATTTTCTCTGATAAAGGCATTTCTCAAATATACACTGAGAATAGAACTAAGTCAAATTCATAAAAAGAAAAAGTATTCCCCAAATAATAAATGGTCAAAGTATATTAAACAAGTAGTGAAATCTACTTGAAGAAGACGAAATCAAAGATTTCTAGAGTAATGTTAAAAATGCTCTAAACCACTATTGATTAGAGAAAGGAAAACAAAAACAAATCTGAGGTACTACCTCACAATTATCAGAAATGGCAAATACTGGAAGAAATGGGAGAAAATAGAAAAACTAATGAACTATTGGTGGAGTAGTAACTAGTCCAACCATTCTGGAGAGCAATTTGGAATTAGGCCTGCAGGGCTATAAAACTGTATACCATTGGTCAAGCACTACTGTCTGTATCCCAAAGAGATCAAAGGAAAAGGAAAAGGAGCCTTTTTGATATTGATAGCAGCTCTTTTTTTTTTTGGTGTCAAAGAATTGGAAATTACAGATCCCTGGAGTCAGGAGGACCTGAGTTCAAATTCGACCTCAGATACATAACACAAAACTAGTCTTATGACCTTGGGCAAGTCACTTAACCCCGATTGCCCTACCTTCCCCCCTCCAAAAAAGAAAAAAAAAAACAGCAAAAAAGAATTGGAAATTGAGGGGATGCTAATCAATTGGGAAATGACTGAAGAAATCTTGGCATAGTTTGTGATGAAGTGCTATTGTGCTATAAGAAATGACAAGGGGGCCAGTTTCAGAAAAATAAGACATAGAAAGACATGTTTTCATGGAAAAGCATGAACTAACACAAAGTGAAATGAAGAGTAGATCATTGTACACACTAACAGAAAGTTGTAGCAATGATAAACTGTGAAAGACTTTGGCTCTTCTGATCAATACAGTGACCAAAGACAATTCCAAAGGTCTCATGAAGAACATATGTTACCTATATTTAGATATTGAACTGATTAATTCTGAGTTCAAATTGGAGCATAGCTTTCTCATTATTTTCTTGTTTTTTTTTAGTATGTCTAATACAGAAAATGTTTTGCATTATTTTACACGTATATTTCATATCATATCGGTAGCCTTTTCAACAAATGGGGGAGGGAATGGCAGGAAGAGAGAGAATTTGGAACTCAATATTTAAAAAGAAAAATGTTAAAATAAACAATACATTTTTAAGCAATTGGGGTTAAGTAACTTGCTCAAGGTTACACGGCTAGTCATTATTTATGTGGGGGTGCTCATTTTCTGAGGCCGGATTCGATCTCGAGTCATCCCAACTCCGAGGCCGGCACTCTTACTCACTGCGCCACCTAGCCGCCCGGTACATTTTTAAAAAATTTAAAGAGAACATTTGTTAATTGGAGGCAGCAGTTTTTGTGGAATAGTGAGATTCAGAAGTCAAACTATAGAAAGTAACAAAGAGAGGGAAGGGAAAGGAAGTGTAAACACATTGTAAGTCAGGAAGTTTAGTCACAAACTAACGAAGATCTATGGAGTGATACCTAGTGAGGCTGGGTGGATCAAGTTAGGGTTCTTTGAGGATGTGGCAGACATGAGCATGTTTGTAGGCAGTAGACAGAGAGATTGAAGATAAGTGAAAAAAATGATGATGATTTTGAAGAACAAAATGCTGAAGGAGATGGATAAGAAGGGATAACTTTTGTAAGTAGAGTTTTGCCTTGATGAGAAAAAGGGCCACATCTACATATGAAATAGGACTGAAGGAGGAGATAGTGGTAGAATGCACGTAGGTGATGTGAGATGAGGAAGAAGGGAGAAGAGGAAGCATTTGACAAATGACCTCAATTTTTTCAGTAAAATATGAGGTAGTATTTTCAGTTGAGAGGATGGGAGAGGGGGAATCATTGGCAGTTTGACAAAGGCTGAAAAGATTTGAGATACAGGTTCAATATGAATCACAAATATGGCATGGAAGACAAAAATTACTAATGCAATTTAGGACTGCATTAAGAGAGTTCTATCTTCTAAGAATAAGATGATGATGGTCATCCTATACTCTGTCCTGGCCAGACCACACCTTGAAGATTATGTTAAGTTTGGAGTTCTACAATTTAAGAAAGACACCAATAAACTGGGAAGAGTCCCAAGAATGACGATCAGGCTGATGAAGGGTCTTGAGTATATGTCATATGAGGATTGATTAAAGAAATCAGGGATGTTTAACCTGGAGAAGAGAAAATTATTTGTACTAAATAATAGCTTGGATCAAGTATTTGAAGGACTGTTAGAAAAACAGATTAGACTTGATCTGTTTGTCTCCAGTAGCAGAGCAAAGGTTAATGGGAAGAAACTGAAAAAGAAAAGTTAAGTTTTAGACTTGATATCAGGAAAGTTTTTCTAAAAATTAGAACTGCCCCAAAATGAATTGGACTGTCTTTATAAATAAATATATTGTGTGTGTGTGTTTTTTTTCCTCCTTAGACTTCAAAGTGCTCTACTGCCAAATTCTACCCTATCTTTTTTAGACTGATTTCATATCACTCCTTTGCATTCAAGTCAAACTGTCCTACTTGTTGTTCCCAATGTCTAACAGTTCATCTCCACCTCTTTGCACTTAGACATGCTATTTCTCCTGCTTAGAATTCTCTCCCTTTTCATTTTCACCTCTTGGAATACCTAGATCCTTTTAAGGTTCAGGTCAAGTGCCTCTTCTTTACAAGAGACCCTTCCCAATTCCACCAGCTGTCAATGTTTCTCCTTATACTCTGAAGTCATTTTGCCTTAAACAGAGTCACCTCTCATCTCTAAGTATCAAGTTAATTCCCTTTTTGAACAGATTGAGGGAACCTTCAATACATCAATACAAATTAGCAGTACTGCAAACATTGCCAAAGTAGGCACTATAGGAAAGAATCATTACATAGATTTTTTTTTCTTGCAGAAGTTGAGTGAAATATTGAAATAATGGCAAAGATGCTTTGGGAAGACATGAAAAGAATGATTGTGGTTTGTTATCCTTCCTTTGGGCTAGGCCCTGGAATCTAGACAAAGAGTTGAAGTTACCAATAATAATTCATTCAACAGGTATTAAGTAAATGCTTACTATGTGTAAGGGACTGTGTTAAGTATTAGAGATATAAAAATGGAAACATCAGAGACCTTATTCTCAAGAAGACTGAAATCTAATGCAACAAGGTAAAGGCACACACACACACACACACACACACACTTATAACTACAAATGGAGAGGCACGTCTCTATTTGCAGTCAAAAGACATGTATTCAAATTCTATGGATTTGGGGTATTCTCCAAGTTTCAAGCTTGGTCATCTGCTTTCATGCTAATAAAACCTGAAGTTCTTGCCTAATAGGATATTATCACATCAATTCATGTGGACCAAATGTTTAATCCCTCACTACTGTTCCATGCAATGTGCTAAACCCTGAAGATATAAATACATTTTTAAAAGAGCACCATTCTTCATAGAGCTTACATTCTAATGGGAGTAGACAATAAATAAAAAAGAAATGATAAAGGAAGAGGTACCCATATGGGAAGATGGGAGCAATGTCCAGAGGATGAAGTATGCTGGTATGGACTCAAAATGAAAAATGTGGAATAAATTAGGTTATATATGTAAAGCAATATGCAATCTTTACACTGCTATGTCAATTTTAATTATTGTTATGATTATGAAGTAGATAAATGGAAAGCAGACTCCAGGTAAAATGCTAGGAGGAATTCGAGGATGGAAAGATCAGCTGTTCCTGAGAGGATAAGGGAGGAAGGAGGTGGCTTCATGGAGGAGGTATCACCTGAATTGAACTTTGAAGGAAAAGATAATAGAGGGAACATTGTGATTAGCGACATTGAGACAGAGGAAGACAAGAATTGGAGAGAAATATGAATTAAGTTTCATTGGAGCAATTTGTATATCAAGGGAGATAGAATGAGATGAGCCTGAAAGGGCAGAGCTCCTACTTTATTTGGGAGCCAATGGTATCACAGGACAAAAGAAAGGGATTCCTTGCTTTATAGATATTTTATACCTGAGGTCCAGGATGATTGAGTAGCTTCTTCCAATGTCACACAACTGCTAAGTAACAATCATTTGAGGTATTTTTGAGTAGAGGAGTAAAATGATCAACCCTTCTACCTCTATCCAGTGACAGATATTAATGAAAGAGGACACAAACACCTTTTCCTTATATCTATCATGCTATCAATCATGTTATAGTTTACATGTTACACCATTCATAAAGTACACAATCTTCTTGAGTGCCAAGATTTCTTTTTATTCTGTTTTTTGTAACCCTTGTGCTTAACATAGTCCTTTTTATACAGTAGGCACTTAATAATTGCTTTTTTTGCTTCTTGAATTGGTTTGGCTTAGATTGTATTCAAACTGCTACTATTTGCAAGGTACTGTGTCAAATGTTGGAATTATAAAGATAGTTAAATGTGAGACTCTATTATCAAGGAATTTAAAATATATTGGTTGGGTGGTGATCGTTTATGTGTATATACATATATGTATTTATATGTATATGCACATGTATATACACATTTATATTTATATGTTTTATTATATATAATTATTTATAGCATATATATACTATAATCACTATTATACTACATGTATATGTGTGAATAAGTATAAGTATGAATGAGTAAATGTGTGTGTGTGTGTTTATAACTTACTCTAATCATTGAGTTAAAATTGCTAGGTTTTTACATTTGGTGCCAGAAAGATATGCACAACTATATTGATAAGATTACTTCTTTCTTTTTTTTTGCTAAACTACCTCTGAGCACATATATAGATTTTAACCTCAGCCTGGGAACCTTCATGGGGCACTGTGAGAACCTCTGTGGCGAGGAGCCCTCTGGCCATTTTTCTTCCAGGTATATCATATCCCTTTACTTTGAAGCTGTTTTCACAATGAAGAAGAGAAATGGCCCATGCCATGGCCACAGCTGACCAAAAAGACTTTGTTGAATTAGAAGCTAGGCCCTCTCTTACAAGTTAGAGACTCAGGGTCCCTTTTCTGCTCTTTAACTCTCTTCCCTCCAACTGGTCAAAATAACAGACTCACCGTGTATGCTTTAGCTTTGGGGGAAGCAATTATCTAGCTAAAAAAAAATCCAAGGTTCACTAATTCCTCAGGAACATGCCACTCTCAGGAGCCCTGCTCACAGAGAATGAGGTCAGAGAAATAAAGGAATGCTCTAGGCCTCAGACATTCACTGTGCTTGGTTTCTCCTTTCTTCCTCTGTAGCTCATCCTCCTGGATCCCCAGACTCTTTGTTTTCATGGCCTTTTGCCACTGGACTGTTTCCCTTCAGCTTGGCAGTTTGACTTGACTGTCACCAGGTGTCCCCCCATGCTCCCCACCCACTGACAATGATGGAGCAGATGGTGCTAATAGACTGGCAATAATTTGCTGGCTCAGCACAAGAAAAAAAGCATCCAGCGGAAAAGAGGGATTGTTCTGGTGTTTGTGTCTGGTATGCTCAGTGATTCTATGAGGATTGTCTTTTTAAAAAATCCATGCACACATACTTGAAAGAGTGTAATGGGAGAGTGGGATTAGGGTTCGAATTAAGGCCAGAGATTGGGGACAGAGGCAGAATTGGGAGAGAGATGAATCTAGCTACAGCCTTTCCACAATTCGAAATGGGATGTCGTGGGGGGTTGGAGATGTCTTTTTTATTCTTAAAGGTTGTTTCTGAGGCAGTTAGTTGGTGCAGTAAACTATTGGACTTGGAGCAATGAAGCCCTGAGTTCAACTCCAGCCCCCAGTAATTTACTAGCTGATCAAACCATTTAATCTTTCTCAGACTCAGTTTCCTAATCTGTAAAATGAGGACGGTAAGACCTATCTCCCAGGGTTTATTACATTACACGAGTAAAAGTTCTTTGCAAGGGAGATAATGATAATCTAATGCTAGATAATAAGCAGCAGTAACAACAACCACAATAAAAAGTGCCTTCTGGTCTCACCTTGTGATGACTTAAGTCTTTAGTCTGACTCATTCACCATCATGTATGAACAGTCTCAATAATAAGCACTATCCATCAGTTTGGCTTTTTTGTTGGTTTGTTTGCTTGCTTGATTCCATTCTCCTGAGTGACAAACAGTGTTGGTTAGCCCTAACTCTTTTGAGTGATTTTAAATCTCATTTAAGAAGCTGTGCGGTGTTTGGGTGCTGATTGAAATCAATATAATGCCAGCTGCAAGTTAGAGCATCTAGAAAACCCTGCCATCTCCATCTCTAGCAAATTCTTTTTTCTTTTTCAATTTCTATTCTACACCGGAATCATCCATTTGCATGACTTTGGGCAGGTGACTAGCTCTCCCAGGGTCTTAGTTTCTTTATCTGTAAAATAATCTGGTTTGGACAAGATGTCATCCAAATTCTCTTAAACTCCAGATCTATGAGCCTATGTACCATTAGCATACATACACATATAAGCATATTTTTCATTCAGACTTGGGATGGATAATGAATTGGACCCAGCACTGAATGACAGGAGGGGTAAAGTGGTCTGAGTTGACTTTGGGAAATTTTGACATCCTTTCTTTTTCAAACGATCGTTTGTCTTTCCCCTAAATCATATGCCTTCTTTTAAATATCAATATTCTTTCTTCAAAGTGGAATTATTGCAAGTCACAAAATACTACAATCTCAAAAAAATTAAAGTTGCAGCTGACCCCAAGGTCATTACAGAGGTAAACACCAGGCATGTATAAAACGTAATATATCTCTAATAAAAAATATTAAGGCATAGTGGGGGAAATGTATTGCTGGAAAAGGAAACTGACCAGTCATGTAGCAATAGTAAAGGACAGTTGGTAGCCGACCATGAAATGTCAAGAGAACTATAGAATGGTCCTTAGCATACTGATCCACACTTTGTGATCCAGCCAAAATTTCTTTTTCCAAGAGATAATTACCTAGGAAATAATCTTGGAGTAAGGAGAATCTGGATTCAAATCCTGCTTCAAACTTCTGAATCTCATTTCCTTCATCTATAAAATAAGGGGATTGGATTCACTGGCCTCCAAGACCCCCTGCCTGCTCTAAATCTATGAACTTTAGATACTATATTTCTAACCCATAGGACTCCATATCTTGTCTCTGTGCCTTTGCATTCATGCCTTTAGTGTACTTCCTTCTCCTTTCAGCCTGATGGGATCTTTCTCTTTGTTCAAGCCCCATCTTAAGAACAAAGCTTTTGCTGATCCCTCTCTATCCTCTATTTATTCTCTTTATAATTTGTTTTGTTTATATTCATAGGTGCATTTATCTCCTCCATTAAAATAGAAATCAGGAAGTAAGGATTGTTTCATCCTTTGTATTTGTATCTACAGTACCTAGCAAAATATTTGAGGCATAGTAGACATTTAATGAATGCTTTTTGATTGATAGATTGGATGGACTCCCTGTAGGGTATTTATGGAAGGACATGGAAAAAAGTTATATGAGATGAAAAGACATGGATAGAGTTCCTACCCTGATGGAAGGAGTAGTTTCACAGATAGAGTCAAAGATCTCTTAAAGCATCAAAGTATCAATTTTTAAAAATGGCTTTAGTAAGGAGACCCTTTAAGGACCTACATGATTTTCCACAGGAGAATGAATCAAGTAGGATCAATATCTTAGTCTATTTAGTCTTTGTGATCCCCTTTTCTAGGACAGGTATCTTCATTCCAGAGCATAGATTGATTAGAAGTCAGAGCTGGAAGAGACTTTCAAAGTCATCAACCCCAACCTTCTCATTTTATAGCTATAAAAATTGATGACCAGAGAGGTTAAATGACTAATCCAAGGTGCACATGTCATAACTAGCCAAGTGGGGATTTGAACCAAAGCCTTCTTACTCTAAGTTCAGAATACTTTCCACCATGCTTCCTCTTATGTTGTACAAGAGGAAAATAAGGCCTAGAGAAGAGCGAGGACTTGCTTGACCAAATCTTGCCCGAACAGAGTAAAAAACTAGAGTTCTGACATGTCAGTGGTCCTACTTTATCATGCTCTCTAGCAAGAGATTTAATGTTATAATGCCTCAGTTTCCCTTTCTAGGAAAAGAGTGCCCTCTTAAACACCCTCCCTAGTTGTTGCCAAGGTCAATGAGTTAGCCCCGTTTTGACTACCAAGACAAAAGGTTATCTTCATGCCTCCTCTCTCTTTCTGATTCCCTACTAGAGAAATTGTGCCAATCTTCCCACTGCCAGATGTATCAATCTATCTGCAAAATGTCATTGAAGTACAACTTGTTTGTGAAATGCAAAATTAGAAGTGACAGACAAATCTATTTTTGTCAATCTCCCCCTATCTATTTTGAGCCATCGTAATTCAAAAGAAGGATAGAGGGCAGCTGTTGAACTTGACTGAAATAGTTAATGACTCCTGTCTGTTACAGATATGTAGGAGAGATTTATATTTCTTCCTGATGTTCTTGATCTGCAGGGTGATAAATGACACATATCAGGTCATATCTGAAGGATGTGAGAAAGATACTTCACCCTAAATTTTATTGGCGGTACAGGAAGCAGATAGGTTAACTCAGAATACCCTACATTTAAGATTTTGGATGTGTATTTAATTACCCTTTATTGAAACTTAGGTATCATAAGGTATACTTTTGACAACAAGAAAAAAGCAACCTGAAGCCCAAATCATGAGATCTGACAAACTGGCTACTTTTGTTTTGATCATTATATTGCTAGATTAATTAATTATATGCAAAGCAGTGGCCCTAACTCCATCCTATGACTTATATTCATGTTTTTTCAGGCCCTCTTTTTTCAGCAAAGACCCCAGGATATAACTACGTGAAACTTCAGAAGTATCAGCAAAGCAATAGATTTTGTGAAATATAGTAGTTTTTTTTTTATATAAAACCAGCATTATAGATCTATAAAGGACATCAGAAGGCATATAAACCAAACCCCTAATTTGGCAGATGAGGAAACTGAGGCCTAGGGAATTCAAATGTTTTGACTAAAGCCACACAGTAAATGTAAGGTTCAAGTTTTCAAATTCCAGAGGTGGGGCTCATTCCCTTCTATCAATTTGATTCCTATATGTATTATGAAGCCAGGCCTCTACCCAGGAAAATCATGATCTAAAGACAGACAAGCTCCAAAGTAGGAAATAAGAATAAGATGAAAATGAAGGAAGATTTGGAATCCAAGGACCTAGATTCAGTTGACAATCTCACACCAAGTTACCTTACTAGGCTTGTTACATATAGTTCCTCTTTATACAATCTGCATTTCATCTCCAATCATATACTTTCTGATCTACATACACTACCTTCCATCTTCTGTCAACAAGACTTTTCATCAATTGTTCCTTACATCTAGAGTGCACTCTTTCCTTACCTCCACCTCAGAGGCAACTAGGTGGCACAAGGGCTAGGGCACTGGGACTGAAGTTAGGAAGATCTAAGTTCAAATTCAACCTCAGACACTTACTAATTGTGTGACCTTAATCAAACCATTTAACCTTAATTTGCCTCACTGTCCTCAAGTAAATTGGAGATAATAATCACACCTATTTCATCCAGTAATTGTTAGGCTCAAATGAGATAATATTTGTAAAACGCTTAGAATGGTGCCTGGTACATAATAGATGCTTAATTAATGGTTTAGTCTTGCCCCTTCTCCCTTCCTAAAATCCCTAATTCCTTTCAAGGCTCAACTCAAGTGACACAAGAGATTTTTCAAGATGCCTCTAATTGTTAGTGCCTCCCAAATTACTTTATACCTACTTAGTATATATTTTGAATTAATATTATTAGTGGTGTTTTCATACCAGAGAACATTTTCTTATATGTTGATTTTCTCCAAGAGAAAATAAGTTCTTTGAAAGCAAGAACTATTTGTTTTTTGTCTTTTTATCCACAGTGCCTATCACAGTATCTGGCAATCAGTGCTTAGCAAATCTTTGTTAAATGAATAATGAGCAAATGTAACATAAGCAAATCACTTCCCATGTTTGATAAGGCAGGGGTAAATATTAATTAAAGTCCTGTCTAGCTATAAATCTATGATTTTAGTAGACTATCTTAATGGAAATCTTTAAAAACAGGACTTATCATAAAAGTGGCACATTATTTTTTTTAATGATAGTTTAATAGAACAAAGAAGAAACTCCAAGATAACCTAGAACAACCTGTTCATTTTTGTAAAGGAAGAAACTGCAACTCAAAGAGATTAAATTCCTTTGTAGGCCAAAGGTGCCAATCTTTCAATTTTGTCCCATTTCTTTCTAAGATATCCAACCCTTTCTTGAGTACCTTCCATAATTCACAAATTTTCAAGGCTGGAAAGGAACTTTCTTCATCTGATCCAACCTGCACTTGAAGGAGAATTTCTCCTACAACATACCCAACAGGCAATTAATCAACCTTTGTTGAAAGATCTCTAGTGAGGAATAACTTAATCATTTCTTTAAAAAAAATCCTATTTTGTGTAAACTTGACATATATTATGAACAAAGAAGAGCAGAAAAATAGGTATATACATATATGTGTGTATACAGATATATATATATATATATATATATGAATCTATAAGTCTCTATTACCTATATCTTGTGGGGGAAAAGCTGCTATTGAAGTCAAAAAAGCCTGTGTTCAAATCCAGCCTCTAATACTTTTTGATTATGTGCCTCTGGACAAGCCAGGAAATTATCTAAGACTATAAGTTGTAGAGAAGGTGCCAGCCTGCATTGCTAAGGAATTTCCTTACGCATGAGTATCTTTCAGCAATTAAATTATAGCTCCATTCCCTATTTTTATTAAATTTAATACAGTACCAAAACTATTCCATTTTTCTATATCCTCCTTATTAACTTCCTTTTTGTTCTTTTCTATAATTTCTTTAGATGCTTCAATGATACACTTTTCTTTGGTTTGGCATCCCTATCACACAATCCACTACTTTTCAAGGCAACCCATTCACTTATGGAAAGCCTTAAATGTTCAATTGCTTCATTATATCAAATCTAAAATAGCCTCACCACAGCTTCTGCCCATTGCTCTCCTGCCCATTCTGCCTTCTTGAGCTAAGTGATGCAAACCAGACCCTCTCCTTCATGATGACCTTTCCAATACTTAAAGATAGGGTTTATATTCACCCTAAGTCATCTCCATGTGAAGCATCCTCTGTTCCTTCAACTAAGCTTGATACAACATGAACTTGAGGTCTTTTATTTCATAGATTGAGACTTTAAAACGGCCTTAGAGTTCATCTAGTCTAACCTTTGCAGATAAGGGAAACTAAAATAATTTCTTTCCTTTGGACACTATAGCTGATTGATTGTTTTATCAATGGTTTGACTTATTCATCAAAATGACTCCTTTTTCTGCCTTCATTCTGTATCTTTTTTAAGGCTAATTATTATATTATAAATTTTAAAGTATTTTATTTAATTATTAATTTTAATTATCATAAACTAAGAACAATGAGCACTTGAGCAGCTCTAGATCTGTCATTTCATCATAGTAGTATTGGTCAGGATATTCCTTGTACCAAGGCAGATCAGTAGCTGCTTTGTAATTTATAGTGTTATAGAGTTATCTGGGGAAAATGAGAGGGTAAGTGATTTTTTGTGCTCACAAAAGTCAATATGTGTCAGAGGCAGGGACTTGAATCCAAGTCATAGTCTATCCACCCTCTATCCATTAAGCTACATAACCTCTAGAGAAAACTAATCAAATAAATAAACAAAACAAAGAATTGAATCCTACATAAAACCATAAATTTCCAAACTAAAGTTTGCTAAGAGGAATACATATATGTATTATCATTTATGTATATACAAATATGTATATATATATATATGAAATAGATTACGTATAATATAGACAGAGAAATAGATATAGGCATAGATAGGTTAAGAGAGCCAAAGACATAGATTTAGATCTATCTAGATATAAATATATACATAGATATAGACATAGACATAGATATAAATATAAACAGGCATAGATATAAATGTAGATCATATCAGCATGGCTAAACTTAACAAAATAGCAGCAACATATTTTTTTTTTGCTCCCGTCCCCCTAGTTCTTATATCCTTTTCATTTTTTATTTGTCACAATCACTTACTGTTTATTTGGGGGGCAGGGATTATGTAGTTATAATTTGTATATTTGTTGTTCTGATTTTGTTGCTCTCATCCAGAGATGAGACATGGCGCTGTCACAAGTTCTGGGCTTAGAGTCAGGGAAGTTCTGGATTTGAATCTTCTCTGTTATATTTAATAGGTGTGCAAGCATGAGCAAATCACTTTAATTCTCTCTGAGCTTGATTCTTCTTCCATTTAATGGCAAAAAATAACAATAACAATACCTCTAATACATACTTCACAGGGCAGTTGTATGGATAAAATGGAAGACCAAATGTAAGGGAAGTGCTTTTCAGATCTAAATACGTTATGTAACTATTAGCTGATATTCTTGGCTCTTCATTCTGTCTTCACTCTTACTCTATTGAATACTGCAAACTAGATGCCTCATAAACATCTTAAACTCAGAGTGTCCAAAGTTGGATTAGTTATTTTTCCTTAAAAGCACTCATTACTTCTTAACTTCTCCAACTGTTGAGGGTAATGCCGTTCTCCCAGTTGCTAACTCAAAAGCTTGGTGTCATTGATCCACCATTCTCTCTTACTTCCCCATCTACTCCTCTATACCCAATCTCTTGCAAAAGCTTGTCAATTTTAGCTTTGTAATATCTCTTGCATATGCCCCCTTCTCTCCTGATACTGCCACTATCCTGGTTGCAAGTCCTTATCACCTCAAACCTGGACTCTTGCAATAACCTGCTTGTCAGTCTCCCCAAAACAGTCTCCCACTTTACTCTATCCTTTACTTCATTTCCAAAGTGGTTTCCCTAAAGTGCAGGTGCATATATGTCACTTCCTTACTCAATAAATTCCTGTGGCTCCCTATCATCTCTAGGATCAAATATAAAATCCTCTGTTTGACATTCACATTCCTTTATAACTTGTCCTTCACCCCTTTTCAGTCTCCTTACACCTTGCAGTTTCTGCCATAAACACTCCTCATACTCTCCAACACAGGAACACTAGCCATTTTGCTGTTTCCCAAACAAGACATTTCATGTCCATATTCTGGGTATTTTCTCTGGGTTTGCCTCATACTTCAAATGCTCTACTTTACCTCTTCCTTTAAGTCCCAGAAAAACCCCACCTTCTACAGAAAACCTCTCCCAATTCTCTTTTCTAGTACCTTCTCTCTGTTGATTAGTTCCAATTTATCCTGTATATATGTTGCTTGTAGATAGTGGCTTACATGTTATCTCCTTTATTAGACTGTAAGCTCCTTGAGGTCATGGACTGTCTTTTGCTTTACTCTATATCCCCAGGGCCTAGTCCAGGGCCTGGCACATACAAAGTTCTTAATTAATATTTATTAACTTTACCATTCCTGCTCATCTATTTTTCATGTTCTCATTTTCTCTTTGTTCCATCATTTTTTCACTTCTTCAAGAGCAAGAGAGGTGGCTATAATATCCTCTTTCTTTTTCATGGGACTAGTGCTTGCTTGTAGAGTTGGTGAGACTAGGGGGTCCAGGGTTTCACATGAGACATCCTCGGACATTTAGGAACAGATTGAGGAACTTTGCTAAAAGGAAATAGCATCTGACTTGTCCAAGAATGAGGTGGTCTCAGAGTGATCAGGAAGAGAAAGGGGTAAGATTAAGGGGGAAAACACTGGCCTTCTGGTAGTTTCTTTTTCCAAGGCACTGCTTAAAAATTGTACCTATCTTTGGGGAGTTATTAAAATGAAGTAGATACTGAGAGAGGAAGCATAGCATAGGGGAGGGAAAGCTGGCCTTAGAGTAAGGAAAACCTGGTTTCAAATCCTGCTTATGACATACTGGCTCCATGAACCTGAGCAAGTCTCAGGGACCCCTGGCAACTCTCTAAGATCATAATTTGAAGAAGATTTGCCAATGCGCTTTACTAAATTCAATTCCTTCCCTAGGATTTTCCTACACAGATGAAATCATAAGCCTCATGTTATATATGGTGTTCTTGACACTTGATACCCATATTACTAGGACCCAACAATTCCCCCTTATTTCTCAGAATTTAATTTTTGATACTGATTCCCATACAATGAGTTAGAACAAAATTGAATGGAAGAAGTAGGAAATCACCATCGGGAAATTATGCAACAATTTGAATGAGTCGAAGTTTCTCCATGCATGAAACAAAAGTACAACTTTTGATACTAATATTCTTCCAGAGATATTGTGTGACCATGAATCCTGGAATACAGTGATCTCCAAAAAGTTTAGGCTGCAGACCACTGTAAAGGGCAATGAAGAGACACACGTCTACATATGTATGCATGCGTATGTATTTGCATAGGTATGTGCATATGTGTACATATTTATCCATTCATTCATTGTGAAGCAACTACAACTTTGCTACTGATGAAAAGAATTTCCACACTGGGAGTTCCCTATACCAATGAAATCACAGGTCCGGTTCAAAAAAAAAAAGAAGAAGAAAGAACTTTTTATTTTATAACACTTTAAAGCCTGCAAAGCTTTCTCTTTCTCTGCAAGAATATATATGTGAATATATACTTATCTAATACATTTATACACATGTATGTGGGTCTATGTAAAATCTAACTTTACTCCCTCAACAATCCTGAGGTACATTTTTCATACTCATGAAGCCAGCAAGCATCAGGAGCAGAATTTGAACTCAGGTTTACCTGCCTCCAAATCTAATACTCTCTCTACTATGAGATATAAAGGTAAATTTCCTAAGATTAAACTGTATTGCCTTTTAATCCAGCTGCTAAACCTATACACAAAAGTGATCAAATAAAAAGAAAAATATTTAGAATAGTTCTATGTCTGTTGGCCAAAAACAAAAGAAAAACTGGGAAATGAGAGACTGACCAACAATTGAGGAATGTGATATGAATGTGATAGAATATCATCATGCTGTAAAAAATGAGGAAAAATATAATTTCAAAGAGACACAGAACAACTTGTATGAATTGATGTATAATGAAATGAACAAAAACAGAAGAATAATTCATGCTATGACATCAATGTTGTAAAAAAATAGCAATTTTGATTTTTTTTAATATAAATTGATGAAGAATGAAAATAACAGAACCAGGAGAATATGTTATACAATAATAACACTGTAGAAATTAACAATTTTGAAAGCCATAAGAATTATGATGAATACAATGACCATTCATGATTCCAGAAGACCAGTGATGAAACATACTATCTATGACAGAGATGTGACAGATTTAAGGTACAGAATGAAGCACGTACATGGGACTGTTTCATAGTGATTTACTAGACTGGAAAATCCCTCTTCAGGGATACTGTAGAACAGAGATGTCAACACAGGAGCTGGGGGCCATATACAGCTTACAATACTCACTCTCAAGTACAGCCCAGACCAGATGAAAATATGATCTGAAAATATTTAACAAAATAAGAAAAATATATTAAACATAATGTTACATTCAAAAACTAAGTTAGCATATGGCCCACAGACATCCTCTGTATAGTTTAGTGACCATGTTCCTATTTGAGTTTGACAGAACTGATGGAGATCGGAAGATAACTATAGTTCAATATAATTGGTTTCCTTTGTAAACTTATGTTTTATTTTATGCATTTAAAAACATGATTCTGAGAATACATCCATAGACTTCACCAGTCTGACAAAAGAGGTGGTTAAATATCCCTGCTGTAAAAGAATCTTCTGAGGACCCTTCCAACTCAGATCGATTCTGTGTGTGAGAAACCACATCACATTCCATGCCTTGACATAAGGTTACTTCAGCACCTCAAATTGCCAAAACAAAATCTTGACTCAGGAACAGACTAATGATTCCTCTATACCCACTGTCCCCAGAAGTCAATAGAAGAATGAGAAAGTCTAAAAGAGATGAGTAATTTAGTGTAATGGGAAGAAAACTGCATCATGAGTCAGGTAACCTGAAGTCTAGTTCTATTTCAGCCACGCCCTAGCTTTGTGACCTTGGGTAAGTGCTTTACCACCTCTAGATCTCCATTTCCTCATTCACACCTCTAGGCGTCCATATCCTCATTTATAAAATGAGGGTATTAGACTAGGTTATTTCAAAAGCTTCTTATAGTTCTGAAAGCATATGATAATAACTCATGTTTATATAGCGCTTTCCTCATTATACAGATAAAGGCATTGAGCTTCAGAAAAGTTAACTGACTTGTTTAATTGGCACACAACTAGTATGTGATAAAGCCAAAACTAGAATCAAGAACTTCAGGCTCACAGTCAAGTACTTTTATCCTGAGACCACACACTCCTCTACTCTGGAAACAAGAGGATTAGTGTATAGTTGTAGAGAAAGTGAGGACCATGTAAATCATTGATCATCTGGAAATGCAGAGAGTAACTCACAGTATTTTATCAATCCATATACAAGTTGGAGTCGTTGACCCCCTTCCCAGAGTTGGAGTAGTAACTAAGATGTGCCCAGGGCTTTTTATCACAGGGTACCAAAATTTAAAGGGTGTTGACAACCCATAATCCTTTGGTGTCACAGAAATAGCCAAATTTGACATGTAATTAGCAAGAATAAAGATTTTAACATAGGAAACTACCACAAAGCCTTCTTCCTCCTCCCTTTCAGCTTGGTCTTCTCAGCAGTAGTTTTGACATGTCAGGTGTCTGATGATAACCACCCACAAAAGCAACTATCTAAGGGTCTCAATGAGGCATTTGTTCCAGGGTGTCTCACCTCACTACAATTTGCCTTAAAAATCTGATTTGAGGACACATTTCACCTTATTTGCCCAGGGAGATTTTGTGAAGCTTTTCCAAAGTGGCAAAACTGCTAATAAGGTCTCTTTCTGAGTTGGTTCATAAAAAAGAAATTCTATAAAAACTTTGATTGGGGGGAAATTTTGAAACAGAGGATTAGTATTACCTGGTGTCCCTCTCTGATCACCACAGTCCAGAAAATCATCGTGTGACTATAGGGAACCATAGAGACCACAAGGAACGGGACCATTTACCTTTTCCTATGAAAGCTGTCCAACAATAAGCCTGTATAATCAGTTGACAGAGGGCAAAAGGGTTTACTTTTATACTTTCCACTTCATACTTCTGTCTTTCTCTTGTAGTTTGGCAAGTTATGCATATACGAATAAGGATAAAATGGTAAAGGTAAATTTATTCTAAGCCCTCAAGTGTTCATTCAAAATCACTCTCCCAATTCTTAAGGCCATAAGTTGAAGGGTATGTAATAAAAATGAGTACTAAGAAACAGGAAGGATAGTTAAATAGTAGATTGTCATCTGTAGGGGGTTGAGCAAGAGTTGAATGTGCATCGATATCCCATGGTTCTTTGGTAATGTAGATGTCTGGCAGATCATTTGGTCTTATCCCGGCATCTTTGTCCCTCACTTACCAGTTAGAAATATGGTCTAGGGCAGCTAGGTGGCACAGTGGATACAATACAAGGCCAGGAGACAGAAAGGTGAGTTCAAATTTGACCTCAGGCACTTACTAGCTGTATGACTCTGAACAAGTCATTTAACTAATATTTGCCTCAGTTTTCTTACCTGTAAAATGGGGGTAATAATATTAGGACCTACTTTGCAGGTTTATTGTGAGGATCAAATAAGACGATAATTTTAAGCTCCTTGGCATAGTGCCTGGCACCTACTTAGTACTATACAAATCTTAGCTATTATCATTGTATGTTATAAATTATTGTATGATATTCCCAACATATACTGCATACATGGCTTTGTTTCTTTCAAATGGGCCATCCCATCAGTGACTATGGATCAAGTCCAACAGATCAACTTTAAGGTGATATACCCATTAGGAAGAAGAGCCATGTTTCCATAATGAATTTGCTTAGACCAAATGTCCCCTGGCAGATAACAGTTCAATACTAACACATTCTGGGATTTCCCTCCTTCCAACATTAGAAGTGAGATGAAATGTTAGCCCTCTCTTTAAAGCATTGCAAGACCTCCAAAAGGGAAAACCCTCCATTACCTAAATGCATCCCTCCCCTCCCCTCCCCTTCCCCAAGTCCACAATACATGAGAAAAACTAACTCTTATAGCTGCTTCTTCCCACCCACCCCCACCCTCCCAGACAGCTAGCCCTTTCCACTCTGCCAACTGATTATGCAGCCATGTTGTTGGAAAGCTTGCATAATTTACATTAGCATGCTTAAGATCTCAGGTGACTCTGCCTTTGAGGCCAGCATGCCAGCCCCAGTGGACTGAGATTTGATATTCTTCCCAATATCTGACCCTTTTTTCCTTGTTAATTACAGGCAGACTTCCCTGTTCTGTCCCTGGATCTGCACCTGTTTCCCATCTTTGAGCAGCTGCTAATTAGGTTGAAAATGGGAGGGTCGGACAGAGCAGGCCATGCACGCTCCATCAGTCTATTGATCAGATGGGTATGCCATGCTCACAAGGACTGCTATGTGCACAACCCAATTCCAAAATAAAAGCTATTCCTGGAGTTGCATTTTTGAATCAAAATTGTACTTCAGATCCTATATAAAATGATCAGAATGTAAAATTTAAAAAGATTGAAGTTCTATAATCATCTTCCTGACAGAGCAATTATTAGCTATCATTAGGTTTTCATTACAGTGTAGCATTATAAATAAATAACTACATTCAAAAATCTGCCATATTTCTATTTCTTCCTGTGTAGAACATAAGAAATCTTTTGGTGTGAACCTGTATGTTTATGTGCAGGTATCAAGAAAAAGGAAGAGAGATTATTTGTATAGGAACTATGTTCAAAATCAAAATAGTGATTTTCCTGTTGGTGATGTAGGTCTTGTTGAAATTGTTGAAGTGTTTGAAATCCTAGGTATATTCCCATGTGTGTCCTAAAGAAGCAGAAATATTTCTATTCTATGCATAAATTTAAAAAGTCTAATATGTCCAGTATAAGGAAAGTCAATCTAACAAGCATTTATTATGTTCCAACTATGTATAAGAGACACTGTACTAGGCACTGAGAATGTAAAGATTAAAAAAAAAACCCTCAGTATTTTTTATGGAACATATTACATGTAAATAGATAAGTATTTAAGGACAATTTGGGGAGAAGAAAGAAAGTACTCACAACTATAGGTCAGAAAAGGCTTTGTATGGCTAAAAAAGCATGTGTACTAGCCACCAAACAATAGGCAACATCAATACAAGGTGATTATGTCTTTCATCTATTTGATCATTATTATATTGTCACAAGTTTGATAAAACCCTTTGAAAAGGCTTAAAGTACATAACTCACACCTTCTTGAAAACATAATCATCTCTCCAGATCTTCAGAGAATAATAAACCCAATAACTGTTGGCAGCTGAATTCACAGCCAACTCTTATTACACAAAATCAAGCATTTCTCCTTGGGCTTGATATTAACAAGCAATGAATCATTGATGCTGATTCACATGCCCTGCATATACAGCAGCATGAATTATTTTTGTGTACCATGTCCCACATTTTTGTCTATTTTTAAAAGTTCTTCATGAAGTCAAATAAAAGTGACTATTTTCAGATTATAGATCAAGAGATGAAGGACCATCAGAAGCCACCTAGTAAGCTGCCTTATTTTACATATGAGGAAATTGAGACCCTGGAAAATTCTGATTGGCATCATATCACATAGATAGTAAGTTTTAGAGGCAATCTTTGAACAGGACTTTTAACTCTAACACTAGAACTTTCTACTATACCATAACTGGCACATAATAGGTACCTAAGAATGTTTATTGACTATTCTGGAGAATCTCTTTTTTCTAACATTTAGATAAAGGGCTCTTTATCTGGGACCCAGGAACTTTCACACACACACACACACACACACACACACACACACACACACACACACGTTTTGCTAACTCTATTACAATCTAGATTATTTTCTTTGTAATCCTATATATTCTATTTTATGCACTTAAAACCTTATTTTGAAAAGGAGTCCATAGGCTTCATTAGGCTGCCAAAGAGATAGGTGACAAAAAAGTTAAGAATTTCTGATTTCAATGAAAGATTTGCAATGATACAATTTAAAGGCAATTTTTAAAAAAAGAAAATGGTAGAGTAAACAAAGGGAATCCTTTCTTTAGTTAAATATAGATAAAGGAATAGTTCCAAAGAATTCACAGAATTTCCTAGATTCATAATCACCTTTTCCTCTCTGGGTAGGAGTAGACTGTTATAAAAAAAAGGGTACTCTTCTTTCTCAGTCTTTCTATACCCAGTGTATCTTGAAATTCTTGTATCTTAACACAAAATGCTGCTACAAATACTGATCTTTTACAACCTCCCACTTGTTTTTACCTCTCAGTTCTTCCCATCCATTCCATAATAATGGAGCTTTAAATGCTGATCGCAAGGATTTACATTTTAAAATTTAGAGGAAAAACTGTCCATGAGGGTTATCATAGGCTATAAGACTTCACTAAGAGAGGTTGTCAAAACACTGTGACTTGTGTAGATATATATAGATATATGTGTGATATCTGAGGCAGAATAATTCAGCAATAGGAGCACTGTGCTTAGAGTCAGAAGGCCTAGATTAGAATCCCAGATCTTCAATTTACTCCACGATTAATTGTCTTTAAACCCTCCTTAAACATGTACTGTGTGATGTCTACTCATTATCAATGTAGCTCTTCCTGTAATGTAGCACAGCTGCCAGCAGATGGTGATAATGGTTACTCATGCATACTGCCCATACTGTGATTCTTTTTCAGGTGAAAACAAGTCACTGTGGTTAGACACACATCACCATTGCTAAGAGACAATTCCAGAACTTCTCTCTCTTAGTTGGAAGACACATTTCTCTCTTTAACATACTTGTGACAAAATGCTAATTGGTCAGTAGACAAACCTTTTTTTTTTTCCAGTGCCTACTATGTTCCGGGAACCGTGTTAATTTCAGGGGCTACAAAGAAAAATACAAACAATCCCTGCTCTCAAAAAGTTCATAGTCTAAAGGGGGAGACAACATGCAACAACAATTTACAAACACCTCTCCCTTACTTAATAAACTTCAGCAGCTCCCTATTGCCTCTGGGAGTTCTGTTTGGCATTCAAAGCCCTTCATAACTAGCCTCTTCCTACCTGTCCAGTCTTCTTACTCCCTAAAACACACTTGATTCAATGAAACTGGACTCTTGGCTGTTCTGTGAACAAGACACTTCATCTCTTATCTCCAGGAATTTTCTCCGATTGTTCCCCATGCCTGGAATGCTCTTGCTTTTTATTTCTTTTTTTGTCTCTATTAATTTGTTTGTTTACAAGATTCAGTTCCAAAATTCCTTGAATTCCAAATTTTCTCCTCCTCCCTCCCCTCCCACTCCCTGCATCATACAATCAAGTATAGAATCTGCAAATAATTTTACATTAGACATTAGTCAGGTTATAAAGAAGGATTGTATCAGATAGAATGAACAATGGGAAAGGAAGCAAAACCAAACAAAAAAAAAGAAAGAAAGAGAGCAGGTAGTTTGCTGCAATCTCCATTCAAACTCTATTCTTTCTAGTTCTTTCTCTGAATGCAGACATCTCTCTCCATCATGAGTCTTTTGGAGTTGACTTATAACCCTGCATTGCTGAGAAGAGTCTAGTCTATCGAAGTTAGTTGTCACACATACATTGTCTGTGATTGTGTACAAATTTCTCCTGGTTCTGCTCTTCTCACTCAGCATCAGTTTGTATAAGCCTCTCCAGGTAAATATGAAGTCCATCTGCTCCTCATTTCTTATACCCATTAGATTGTAAGCTCCTAGAGGGCAGGGATTACTTTTTTCCTCTCTTTTATCCCCAGTGTTTAAAACAGGACCTGGCACATAGTAGGCACTTAATAAACATTAATTGGTTGATATGGAGATAATCTAAATGGGAAGGCATCAAGATTAAGGAAGATTGAAAAAGGTTTCTTACAGGTGAGATTTTAGCTGAGACTTGAAGGAAATCTGGGAAACCACCAAGAGGTGATGAGGAAGTCCTTGTTCTGAAGACTATCCTTTGTATTAAGGTTTTCACAGACTTCTTGCTTGCTCATGGGAACTCTTCTGTCAATCAGGACCACACTGAACCTTTTCATCTCCTACAGGGTCTCCATCATAGACTTCACATTCAGACATTATGACTCCAAAACTTGCTATCTTTTCTCTATTAGAAATCCAGATGGTGTATCTAATTCAAGCCTTTGTGAATAGTACATAATAACCAAATTCTGTTTTTATTATGTCCTTCCCTGATCAAAAAGTTTAAAATGACTCCCCATTTTCTCTTATTTTTTAAAACCACATTTATGACTTTGCTGATATGGGAAGCTTCTAGGGAAGAAACTCCTTCTAGAAATACAGACTAACACCTCTTCAATTTATGGTCCTAGAGTGTTATCTGGGAGCACTGAGAGGAGTAACTTGCCCAGTATCGTATAGCCAGGATGTCAGAAACAGAATAGCAAGACCGTTTGGACTCTGAGACCAGTTTTCTATCCTATCAAGAGTCCTCCCATTTCTTCCTATACCAAGTTAAAACAACTTTGCCAGGCTTCCAAGAACTTCTGTAATTTGACCTTTCTCTATCCCCTACCCCCATTCCCTAATACAATCTCCTTTGTCTCAGAAAGGTGCACTCACAGTCTCACCAGGCTGATAATGCCTTCACTGTGCTTTTATTTATATTTTTCCCCTTTCCTGGAATTCCATCATTTTTCCCATTCAAATATAGTAGGGACCATTTGCCAAAATAATTGAACAGGTATCATGTAAGTTTCAAGACCTGACTTCAGGGGCCGCTAGGTGGCACAGTGAGTAGAGCATCAGCCCTGGAGTCAGAAGGACCTGAGTTCATATCTGGCCTCAGACACTTAATGCACACAGAAATAAAAAAACCTAGCCATGTGGCCTTGGGCAAGTTACTTAATCCCAATTGCCGTCCAAAAACCATAAATAAATAAATAAACAAACAAACAAATAAATAAATAAATAAATGAATAAATAAATAAATAAATAAAAATACATTTATTTTTAAAAAAAGACTTGACTTCAAGTCCACAATAATACTGATGGAGACTTTCCTGACTGTTCTAGTCCTCCCTTAGTTCCCTTTACCTTTAATTCCTACAGCTCCCAAGGTCAAGGTCATATAAAACACAGCAATAGTGCCAATACTCATAATATAAGATAAACCTGATTTGGAGGACAAAGGGTAGTTTTTTTGTCTCGTCTCCTTTAGACTGAATATAAATGTGGGTGGCTCCCATAAATGTATTAAAAAAGTAATTGTAGCTGTATAGGGATAAAACCCCTGTGGTTTTAGGGATGTGTGTGTATATATGTATGCATGCATGTATATGTGTATATGTATGCATGTGTATGTTTATGTATATGTGTGTATGTGCAGGTATGTATATATGTATTCCCATCCTGGATAGAGTAGGAGCCAAGCTTGTGTTTTTAAAGTAGAAGATCTTGATCAAAATAAATGATTAGCTTTTGTAATAAGAGTGTAATTAAGACTCAAATGTTAAATTGTTCATTACTCTTCCCTAATGAGAATATTTCTTGATACAATTAGGCAATAGCAGATAATATTTTTTAGCTATACCTAAAAAATAATTGTCACATTAAAAAAAATATATATATATATATATATGAAATCTCTTCTATTGGCAATATTTAAGAATTGGATGGTCCTACATCAGAAACAGTAGCGTTTGGTTTTTGTCAAGTAAAATATCAGGCCACGCAACAGGATCACAAAAAAGTTCTAAAAGGATTGATTGAGGTCTGGAACTGTAGAGTTGTCAACAATGGTTTGATTCTGCTAATATGAGCTTTTGATTTATCTTTTCAAGGCCCAGGCTTCCACAACACTGCATAGTCATTTCCTTAGCAACATCCCTTTATAGGTTATCTTCTCTCATTAGAATGTAAACTCCTCATATTGCCAGCATTTAGCACAATGCTGAGCATACAGTATTTTTTCAAGTTCTTTAGCTCTATCTACTTCTTTAGCTCTATATATCCATCTACCTAGCTATCCTACCTACCTGTCTACCTACCTATCTACTTCTATCACCTATTTGTTCCTTAGTCTATTACATCACAGGTCCTGCCCTCAAAGAGTTTGTAATCTAATGAGACTCTCAATTGAGAAAAGTATCAGAGGATAACACCCGGGTGTATTCCTATCTGGAGACAGGGGGATAGGTAAGATGAATACTAAAGATCCTTTCCAGCTGTGATATTCCAAATCAATATTGTCACTACATCATTGCAAGCAAAGTAGTACTTTGCTACTTGTTTCAGTTATTCAAGTGCCTTTGAGCCTCACCTTTGATTGTATCAAAAGTCTTTGTTGGAAACTGTATACATTGTGTTGCACTTAATAGACCTAAGGGAATTTGAAGACCTTCCCTGCCCTTAATAGGCCTAACATCATCACATGGAGCCCATAGTGAGAGGAGCTTCATATAAGAACAGAACAGGAAGGTGGAACAGGAAGTATCAGGGCAGAGAAAAGCTCTTGCAGAGCTGGAACCAAGCAGAACTGCGTGGGAGAATGTCTATGACGCCAGCACTCTGTTAATCAGTGTTACTTTCTGTGAACTGAGAAAGAGAATGTTTGTGATGTCAGCACTCTGTAGCATTCTGTCTCTTATTTTGCCAGACAAAAGCATCCTGTCTGCTGTTCTTAGACAGAAGTCCTGAAAGAGGACTTTACTGCCATTAAAAAAGTCCTGGGACTTAACTGTTGATTTGTGTTTGATTTCTCAGACAGAAACCTTGTCTGTTGATTTGTGTTACTTTGTCAGTGAGAAAGTGAATTGAGATAATAGTGCCAGCAATCTGTGTAAATATTATCTTCCTAGAAACAGAAATGCCAAAGAGTTTGGAATAGAGCTGTCACCACAAGAGGCATGTGAGTCCAGGTAAGAGTTGTGTGAATCCAAGCAAGAGCTGGGAGAACTGCCTATCTGTGAATCTGGACAAGAGGCAGGTGAATCCAGGCAAAAACAAGAATCCAGGAGTGGTGAGCCCATGGAAGAGGAGCAATGGGGTTTGGAATACAGCCTCAAGTCAAGATGAAAGAAGACTTTACTTGGGATATTCTTTATTAATTGATGAGATTGCAACTTACTGTGATGTAGGGGAAGATGGTGTTTATAGTTTCTGCTACCCCTTGAGAATGATTGGCTTAAGGATGATTGGAAGCCAGCCTGGAGTCAAGATGAAAGAAGACTTTACTTGTGTAATCTGTATAGACTGATGAGGTTTTGACTTAACAAATGATATGTTTTGTTTAAAACTATGTGGCCACCTTAGAAATAAGTTGTTATGTTATATTGTTGTGAATGTTGTGCTTTAGTTTCATGAATGTCTTGCTTTAGCTTATTGCTGAATAAATAGATATTTCACTATACTATGTGATTAGATCCTTAAAGTTGTTTACAGCAGCAGTCCTTGAGAGCTGCTTGTCTTTACAATTGTCTCTCTAAAGATCTTTGCCAGGGATCTGTTGTTGTTTGTAATTCATTCTCAAAGATGACCATGACATCAGGGAGGTGATGCCATGGCATGCAAATGAATTGGATTTGATTGAGGGAGGACTGTGCAAAGTCATCAGCCTTCCTTTGTCATATAGAGACATCTGGATTCAGTGGCCAGATATAGATCAAGATGACTGGAGATGGCCCTGGATGCAGTGGGAGACCTTGGCCTTTTTAAAAAGCTAAAGTTGTTAACAGCTCTCAGTTTAATTGAGACAATGCCTGTTCAGTGATTAAGGCTACATAAGATGCCAGGGATCTAAGAAGTAACCAAATGAATTATATTCATAGCTACAGAAAAGGCAACAGAAGGTACCTGTATTTACACATACCTCTACCCACCTCCCCACCCCCATCATTCTTGTGATAATCTTGGAGAAAATGGGCACCTCAGTTAAAATTGACCAGTAGGTGACTCTTTCTCCAGAGGTCTTGTTGATCTTGCCAGTCATAGGACGGTCATGTTTCTATACCACTCCAGTGTTCTTAGAGAACTCCTCAGTGTATGTAGAGGGACTGAATTGTCTTATTCCACACAAGGTAAACATGTCTCTGCTTTAACAGCATGTTGTTTATTCATTAATGGATGTGCATGCATCATTCTGGGTTCTTACATGAATTAGTTCTTCTAAAGAGAAGATTAGAGCAAAACTGGCATTTAGCACTGCCATAATACTAAAGCCCTCTCTCTTGCTATTTGGCAATTTCCAGCTTATTGTATTCTATCTTCTGAATGGAGAACTGAACACTTTCTCATTGCTCAGTGGTAGGAATCCAATCAATCGTAGACTTAGAGCTCCTTTTACTTTTGAGTCAGCAACTTTTTTAAATTTATTTTTTTGTGTGGAAAAGTGAAGGAAAAACAGAGAAGTGGGAATATAGAAAAGGAGTTATGTGGGAAAGAAGTCATCTGTTTCAGATTCTAAGTTTCCAAAAGGAGAAAGCAAGTTCCCAAATTATGTTTCCTTATTGCCAAGCACTATGTCAGTCATGAAATGATATTTAATGTTATTTGGTTAATCAGCAAGTATTTGTGAGTGCCTCCTATATAGCTAGAGAGATAGCAGGACTTAGTGGCTAGAGAGTGAGCTATGGAGTGAGAAAGACATGAATTCAAATCCTTAAATAAAGTTTATGATTTATTGATTGCCTCTTGCACTATGTCTACCTTTAGAGAGGCCAAGGATTTCAAAGAGTAGTGCCAGATTTCTATTCATTTGAAATCAAATCAGGTCAGGCGTCAGAATTGTACTATTGTAGGGTTGTTCTCACCAAGTTTCAACCCACCAGGTAAAAAAAGCTTTTTAGCCACCACTCCCAATACAGCTAGGTGGCACCATAGTGTCCTGAGTGCAGGGCCTGGAACACCTAAATTCAAATTTGGCCTCAGACGTTTATTAGCTGTGTAATCCTGGTATAACTTAACCATTATCTGCCTTAGTTTCCTTATCTGTAAAACAGAGATAATAAATAGCACCTATAGTCCAGGGTTATAATGATAAAATGAGATTTATATAGTACTATGCAAAATTCAAAATCCTATATTAAGGCTAGTTGTTTATTAGTATATTAATCATTTTCATTATATTATTATTATATTAATTATTATCATTATATTAATTGGAATTAATCTCAGATGAGAAAACCAAGAAGTTAAATGACTTGCCCAAGGTCATAAAACAATATTAATCTGAATACTACTAATAATATTTAAATATCACATTAAGATTCTCAAATGCTTCACAACTATCTCATTTGATCCTCACAACAACCCTAGGAGTGAGGTGCTATTATCATCCCCATATCACAGATAAAGTAATTGAGTCAGACAGAGGTTAAGTGACTTACCAAGAGTCACATAGCTAGTAAGTATCACAACTGGATTTGAATCCAGGATTACTTCTTTAAACAAAAGGATTCAAATCTTTGGGTGTCTGAGGCTAGAGCCAAGACTGTCTCTCTTTGTATGTCTCTGTCTCTGTTTCTGTCTGTCTTTCTCTCTATTTTTATGACTCTGGCTCTCAGTTACTTTCTGTTTCTATTTCTAAATCTGTGTATATCTGTGTCTGTGTTTTGTATTTGTGTCTGTCTCCTCCTCCTCCTCCTCCTCCTCCTCCTCCTCCTCCTCCTCCTCCTCCTCCTCCTCCTCCTCCTCCTCCTCCTTCTTCTCCTCCTCCTCCTCCTTCTTCTCTTCTTCTTCTTCTTCTTCTTCTTCTTCTTCTTCTTCTTCTTCTTCTCCTCCTCCTCCTCCTCCTCCTTCTCCTTCTCTTTCTCCTTCTCCTTTTCCTTCTTCTCCTTCTCCTTCTTCTCCTTCTTCTTCTTCTTCTTCTTCTTTTCTTCTTCTTCTTCTTCTTCTTCTTCTTCTTCTTCTTCTTCTCCTCCTCCTCCTCTCCTCCTCCTTCTCCTCCTCCTCCTCCTTCTTCTTCTTTTCTTCTTCTTCTTCTTCTTCTTCTTCTTCTTCTTCTTCTTCTTCTTCTTCTTCTTCTTCTTCTTCTTCTTCTTCTTCTTCTTCTTCTTCTTCTTCTTCTCTTCTTCTTCTTTCTTCTTCTTCTTCTCCTTCTCCTCCTCCTCCTCCTCCTCTCCTCCTCCTCCTCCTCCTCCTCCTCCTCCTTCTCCTCCTCCTTCTTCTTCTTTCTTCTTCTCTTTCCTTGCTTCTCTTACCCTGTGTTTGGCCCAGAGAGATAATTCCATCCTAAAAGCAGAAATGCTTATGTGTCTTGAATCTTTAGGCTTATTGTTGATTTTCTCAACTCATAAGTATCATCTTTGATGGATTTCCATGTTTCTACTAAATTAAAAATTTGTCTCCATCACCCACACATTTACTAATTTTCATTAAATCTCTCTCCCTTGAACCAAACAAATTGACTATTCATTTAGTGGTGCTCCACTAGTCAAAGGCAACTTTGAGCATTGCTTTAAAACCCAGAGTAAGTACAATTTTAAAAAGATCAGTGATGTTAATGTTTTGAGAATTTTTTAGGAAATGGTATAAACCTGGAATCTCAAACATAAATAAAAGAATTTGTAATTTTGTGAATTTTTTTCATTTTTATAATAATAATGGCTTACATTCACATAGCACTTTAGGATTTGTAAAGTACATTAAAATTATCTCATCTGATCCTCCCAACAAACCTGGGAAGTAGGTGCAATTATTATCTCCATTTTTAAGTTGAGGAAACTGAGGTAAACAGAGGTTAAGTGACTTGTCCAGGCTCACACAGGTATTATGTGTCTAAGGGCCATATCTTGAACCCATATCTTCCTGACTCCAGGTCCAGTGCTCTATCCAGAGTACCACCTAGACACCTCTATATTATATTAGAACACTACCTTTATATTAGAATACTTATGTTTTATTGATAGTTACTAAGTTTAAAAGTTTTTAAAAGAAAAGAATATGGTCTTTAGGGTGTATCTCAAAGGAGAACAGAAACCATTATGGAGTAATAATGTATCAAGCAAATATGCCAAGTAATCAGATTCTAGACCAACAACTGAAAGAGGTGTCCTGTCTCTATCAATAACCTAGTTACAGCCAATTGGTAGAGACCTAGATCAGGGTCATCAGTGGATTCAAACTAAGAGTAAGACAGCACATGCAATGAGTATTATGGGTCCCCAAGCCCCAGGAGACCATTAGCCCAGGGCCATTACACATATGAAGAGAAGGTGAAAGAGGCCGTCTTTCTTATCTAATCAACACAATCAGAATATAACAAAATATTATAATTTACTTCTCATAAAACAGTCAGAATGGAAAGGATAGATTGAAGCATTAGAACTTCCAGGAGCTGAAAAACATATATTTTTAGATAAAGAATGACAAAGACACCAATATCTAAAACTCAGGAAGAGAGGAATTTGGAGGTTTGTTGTGAAGAATCTTAATTAAAAAGTTGAATTTTTATCTTTTTGAGGTGTCTTGTATTTTAGGAGCAGGTAGGAGGAAGAGGCAGAGTAGGTAGGAGGAAGTATCCCAAGAACGGCTGAGCTGGGAAAGGGATAGATGTGGGAGTAAAATGGCTGGCTAGCTTTAAATTTTCACACCTCATAATTGAAAACTAGAGAAGCAGATTTCAGAGGCCTAATGTACAGGGTCCTGGCCAGTCAGATCCACAGCAAAAGGACTGGAACTGTGTATTATACAGGCTGAGAATGGGTAAGAGGTTATATGTGAAGGAATGAAAGATGAGATGGACAAGTTTTATCTAGTTGGATCGAAGACACAAGATTATATAATAAAACCTTTGTAATTTACAAAACTGTTACCTTTTCTATGTGTTAATGATACGGCCTGTTCCTATCCCATCCATGCCTAACTCTGGTTGTGTTTTTTTAACAATACTGTTCTTAAATAGTAAATAATAGACTATTTGTATTAGGAGAGAACAGAGGAACTGGGAGTGTTTTAGGTCATGCTCTCCATTACCTGACAGGTGTGATGAACTCAGGATGCAGAATGAAATGTATTTTTTAACTGAGTCAGTGAGGGGATTCGTTTTGACTATGTTGACACCAGGATTTTGTTTTTATTTTAGTCTTTTTCAATAAGGTAGAAGTAAGAGAAAATAAGTTTCTATTAGTTAAAAAAATAAAATTGAATTTTGGAAATACTCAGAAAATCTAGGGAACATGGTGACTATGAAAATGGAATAGAGAAAAATCACTGTTCTAGTCCCAGGATGGCTGGTGCCAAAGAGAAAAGGATCTGTGGGACAAGGAGGTATGTGATCAAGGTGGGGCAGGGACAGATAAGGTAGTTTTACAGTTGCCCAGGGCAGGAGCAGGTCTTACGGTACCACAAGGTCATATGCACTGAGTTGTTTTTTTTTTATTTTTTGCTGCTGTGTTTTTTTTTTTTCTAGTGGGGATTCATCTGAGTTTCCATAGCACTGGTCTTTCCTGCTTCTCTTCCTACCTGCGTGACAATTTCCTTTGCTGATTTATCATTCAAGTCATGCCCATTAACCACAGGTATTCCCCAAGGTTCTGCCCTGCTCCCTCTTCACTACTCTCTCTACATTCTTTCACTTAGGAATCTCAGTCAGATACCACAGTGTTGTGTTTCTATGAGGATTACAATTGATCTATATATTCAGCCCTAGTCCCTCTCCTAAACTCCAGCTACACATTACTGATCACTTACTAGACATTTCCACCTGGATATTTTGAGTTCATTTCAAATTCAGCATGTTTAAAACTGAATTCATTTTATTTACTGTTAAACACACTCTTCTCAACTCCTCCATAACAGCTGATGGCACCAACATCTTCCCTATCACCCAAGCTCACAACGTTAGTATCATTCTTAACTTTTCATTCTCATTTACTACATACCTCCATAAGTTGCCAAATTCTGATGACTTCTTTCTCCACGTTCCTCTTGTGTGTCTCCCCATTTCCATTCAACAGTCACCACTGCTGTTCAAACCCTCCAACTTTAGCCTGAACTATTACGATGGTCTTCTAAAGGGTGTCATAACCTTAAGAGTCTCTCCTTTAATCTACCCTCTATACAGGCACAAAAATTTTTTTTCTTAGAGCACAGGTCTCATTATGACAGAGGCTCCCCATTGCCTCTAATATCAACTTCTCTTTTTTGGCATTTAAATCTTTTCACAACCTGATTCTTTCCTTCTTAACTCTGATCTTCTTACACCTTATATCCTTCCTTGAACTCTTCAATTTAACTATCCCATTCAATTCAACTATCCCAAACACACTAAACTCCATCCCATGTCTTTACTTTGGCTCTCCCATTTACCATCAATTCACTATCTCCTCATTTTTGCCTCTTGGGATTTCTGCTTCCACCCCTCCCCCCAAGACTCATCTTAAGTACCAACTTCTATACGAAGTTTTAAGCACCTTTTGATTAGAGATTGTTTTATTCTTTGTATTTTTACATGCACACGTTCACACACACACATACACACATTGTCTAGCACAGAGCCAAGTGTGTCATAGTTGCTTAATAAATGATTGTCTGATTGCTTGCTTGATTGATTGAAGTCTATGCTTATTCCTCAGGTTGCTTACTGAGTGCCCATTAGGTCCCATCTCCCACTCAGTTCCTGTGAATCTGCCCAGCAGCAACAAGGCATAAAGGTAAGGACTCAGTTCTGGATTTTATATTAGGGTATTTTTTCCACTAAACACCTGTAGCACTGCCTTTTATGCTTGTCCACAGGACTGAAACACTAGGGAGCCACATGATGATATGTCTATGAGTAATGAATTGGTGGATTTGTGATCCTTAAAACATTTCTGTTCCTTGTGATCTCACATCTTCCTCATATACAAATCTGATTTATTATCTTCTGTTCTAACTTTGTCAGTGGCTACCTATTATATGCCTCAAGTAATTCACACATAATGCTTCTCATCTCAGTTCTTGACTCTGTGACCTAATACAAATTACCCCATTTCACTTTGTTTTTCTCACCTATGGAATTAGGATACTAAAATGGTATCAATTCACAAAGATGTTACCTAAAAAGGACAGTGAATAGTATGCTAAAATAACTTTAGTGTTGACCCATTCCTTTTATTAATTTCCGCAATCAATGTTTTTGGAGCAATACTGAAATAAGAAGCCAAAATCTGTAGTCTTCCCCCAATCCACTAGAATTCCCCACATGGGTTCTTTTTCTACATTAATAAATGTGGCTTCCATGGAACTAAATGACATTCAGTTTAAGACATGATCACTGTGAATCTTTTTCTCTTTTAAAGGATACACCTACATAGTGTGAGTAACCTAGTACTGAATCCACACATTAGCTAAGTGGTGAGTTTAGAAAAATATTTTTGGTGGTTTGGGGGATAGCTACATCAGAGGTCTTATTTAACAAGTTGATGCCTTTAAGGAAAATCAGGATCCTATAACTACACCCTTGATATTAAAGATTTAAAGCAGCATTTCAAGATAGTCAGCCTTCTAAAGGCTTTGGACCTATGCTTCAGTAGATAAGATTTTAATGGAATAAAACTCTACAATATTAATAGGCACGCATAATGCTTCAGATCTTTGATTTTGCTCAAACTATGTCTTGGACAGATGTGAAAGTTAGAAGAAAAATCATTTATGTATTCCAGATACTAAACTGTGGTCTATCCTGATGACAGTTGGCTAATGAGAGGGAGAGAAAATAACTTTCCACCAAAACTGGGACCAAGGGTAAATAGCTACCCAAGATATGAACTACAAATGTGCAACCAGAGACAGAATATAAGGGATTTTTTAAAAGTCTCAATTTCCTTTTATTTTAGAACACACTTTCATTTCCCAATAGATTCAGATTGCCCTCTTCTCCAAGAGAATTGTCCCTTATAATAAAGAAGAATTTTAAAAAATAGTTGAGCAAAACTAGGCAGTATATCAATCAAGTCTACATTATATACAATTTCATAACTATAGTCCCCTATCTTTGCAGAGGTAAGAAGTGCCTTCTCAGTTCATCTTTAGGGTTAGGCTTGATCATGATCATTTCATTGCAAGTAACAGATTGTGTTTTCCACTTACACCATTGTAGAGTATAAACACACACATGCACACATGCATGCATACACATATACACATATACATACACACATATATAAATACATACATGTGCACAGTTTTCCTGATTCTGCTTACTTCATTTTGCATCAGTTCATATAAATCTTCCCATGTTTCTTTGTATTTTTTTTAGTCATCATTTCTTACCATGTCAATATCACTTCACATAAATGCAAATGTTCAAATACCAGATGATTCTATTATCTTGGAATATAGATATTTGTTTTATGTCAAATTGTATCAGTAATGCCCAAAATACCTCAGTGAATAACCCACAAGGAACACAGTTTTCAAACCTTGTCTAGAGTAAACAGATCCCTTTCATCACATATACAAAGAAATGTTTCCTCTATCACTTTCAGGAAGAAACGCAGCTTTACAAGACAGAGACAAGAAAGATATGAATAATATAAGAATAATATAATATTATATATAAAATATATATAAATACAATTATATATAAGAATAATAGCATAAGAATAATATGACCAAGTCAGAAAGGAAAATACTTAGTCCTTCATTATCATATCTGGGAAAATAGAAAGTTTAAATTAATGATGAAAAGGAAGAAGAAGAAAAAAGAAGAGGAGAAGGAGAAAAAGAAAAGGAGGAAGAAAGGAGGAGGAGAAGGAGGAGGAGGAGGAGGAAGAGGAGGGAGGAGGAGGAGGAGGAAGAAAAGGAAGAGGAGGAGGAGACAACAGAACTGGAAACCTTAAACAAATGAAGTCATATTAAAAACGTGACCCACTCAAAGCAATAAGACATTTATTGGAAGCTTATTTCAAGGGTGTTTGCTTTACCTATTCCACACCAAATTCAAGTTAATAGAAGTATTTTTGATCCTGGGGAATATTCCAAAAACTTACAGTCAGGGGATTTCAGTGGACTTGTAATGTTTCAGTTACTTACACTTAGTTGGTTAGTGGGTGGTTTTCATTTAGTTTGATACTCCAGTCAACTTCCCCACCTCATAGTCCTATGTGTACCAATAATGTATATCTTCCTTACAGGAAACCTAAGAGCCCTGTAAAGGTTACCACGTGCCATGAAAATCTTTAAGGTTGAGCATATTTCCTCTTGCTTTAGACCCATATATTAGAGTCTATTTAAGAAAAAAATCCTACAAGACAGTGCAATTTTAAAGTCATTTGGCAAACTGATTCTGTCAAGAAAGCTTAGCTTCACTCTGTTTGCTGCAACAGCTATTTTTTCCCATAACTTCCCTCTTCTTGTTCTTTTAATACATTTGGGAGGCCTGTCAAGGCCTATCCACTCTCTAAATAGCTTTGCAGATTAAATTTTTAACTCTACTCTCTTCATGCAGATGTATATTTCTGACAAAGAGTTGCACTGACATGTCAGCTTCCATCTTTCTCACTAGAGAGGAAACATCTATGTGCTAGTATGGCCTCTCTGGTCAGAATCTTTTCAGGAAAGCATATACATAGGAGAACTCATGTACACACACACACACACACACTCACACACACACACACACATACACACACACACACACACACTACACTACACTACCAGCACAGACAACAAACATTCCACTTATTTCCATCTAGCCTAAGTTTCCTTCACTTATTTTAGAACCAACTTCCTTCTTGGCTTCAGGGCTATTTGAAACTAGAGAGTGAGAAATCCTCGAGTGATGGAGAAAAATGGAAATTTAATTTTTATAGCAGAATACTCATGAGGTGCCTAGGGATGTGAAGACCTAGAAAGAAAAAATAGGAAAAAAATGAGGGGAGAAAGAAAGAGAGAGAGAGAGAGAGAGAGAGAGAGAGAGAGAGAGAGAGAGAGAGAGAGAAAGAAGAAAGAAAGGAAGGAAGGAAGGAAGGAAGGAAGGAAGGAAGGAAGGAAGGAAGAAAGAAAGAAAGAAAGAAAGAAAGAAAGAAAGAAAGAAAGAAAGAAAGAAAGAAAGAGAAAGAAAGAAAAAAAGAGAAAGGAAGGAAGGAAGGAAGGAGGGAAGGAAAGAAGAAAGGAAGAGAGAGAGAGGGAGGAAGAAAGGTAGAAAGGAATTTTTTTTAATCTAGGAAAAAATGATTTCCTTCTTAAAATTTTTCTCAATACCCCATCATAGAGCAGAGTTCATACACCTAGTGATGTTTCCCCATCTATGTTAACCTATACTCATGTATATGCATATCCTTTATAGAGAGATACAATACACACATATAAGTGGAATAAAAATTTTAATGATTTACATATTATATATGTACACATACATATGGAATAAAATTCATGACAGATTTTTTTCTTCTTCCTTAGGAAATTGGCAGACCACCAGGATAAACCTGGAAACATTCTACATGCCTCCAAGAAAATGTAGGCTCCTAAAAGGAAGAAACTATTTTTATTTTTGTTTGTTTGCATGCCCAGCAAATAGCACAGCTCTTGGCATATAAGAGGCACTTAGTAAATACACATTGATTGATTGATTGATTTGCATTGCTATCTTAAGTTAAATATATTTTTTTGCATATTTGTTTTTCCATTCTGTATTTGTCTCTTAAAATGGTGGAGAAAGGTGTTCATTAAATATAAGTATGTAAAGTGGTTGTGACATCATATATGACCTTGAATTCTCTCACTGGGCATATTGCCCTTCTATGAACTATGGAAAGCTCAAAATAGAAAGAATAAATCAACAAATTTTAAAAGATTACCCTCCAATTGCTAGTTAATTATTGCATGCAGATCAAAAAGAATCTTGAATTAACTAGATCTTCCAACTAGAGAAAAGGTTATCAAACTAAGGGTAGTATCTACAAGTGTAAAAAATTTCCTAGAAATGTCATTTGAATTCCAACTCTTCCACTTAGTAGTTATATGACCTTAGGCAAAGCCTATGGTCTTTTCTCATCCCTCATGTTATAAATTTATTTGTAGCTTTTGATACTGTTGATCTACTAAATACTTTCTCTTTTGACTGTCCTTTTTGGTTCTCCTCCAACTCCTCTAACCAGTTGTTCTTTCTCCTTTATTGACTCTTCCCCTTCCCAAATTCTTAATGTGGATACCCCCAAGGGTCATCCTTCTCTCTCTGCCTTCTCCCTCTGAGCAATCTCATTTCCCACAGCTTCAACAATCATCATCATCATCATCATCATCATCATCATCATCATCATCATCATCATCATAGCTAGCATGTCTGGTTTACAAAAAATACTTGAAAAAGTATTCTCTCATTTGATCCTTACAACAAGAAGTAGGTACTATTATATATAGAGATATTCAAAGAGTTCCCATCTAGATCTCTAGCCCTGTTTGTCTTTTGAACTCTGAACTCTTCTAGTCTGCTCCATCAGGACATAGGATTTAAGAGTTGGAAACAACATTAGAGATTGGTTAATCTAAACACTTCATTATAAGGATAAATTAATATATTCACAAAAATAAATTACATTTCTCTCATCTATTCATCCATCATTCATTAAGAACTTATTAATCATATTTATTATGAAGAGGTTACATACTAGATGATTTTTGACCTTTCTTCTACCTCTATATCCTATGATCTTAATCCTATGGCTTCCTTAATTCTATATTGTTTCACCTGAGTTTTAATTCATTAAATAGAAAATGAAATTATAAATGTGACTCTAAGCCTTAATTTAAAAAAAATTGAGGGCCTACTATACGAAAAACAATAACTACTTCCTATCTTCTTTCCTTTTGGAACTCTCCACCACATTCCCTTTAGGTTCTAGCAAAATGTAAACTCCTTGAGGGCAGAGACTGTCTCATTATTATATTTGGGCACCCAGTACCTTGAACAATTCCTTGTTTAATGAATGGCTGTTGATTGATTTACTGATTGGTCCATGTTATTACTACCAGTAATGTACTTTGGCTACATTATGGGTTAAATAGCACTTTGGTCTATATTTAAAATGTCCCCATTTTTAATAACATTGTCCTTATGGAAAAAAATACATTCCAAGTTCCAAAATAAATTGCAAAAAATCTTTGATAATACAACCTATACATTGGAGACTATCTATAAACTATCTATAGTATTGATATTGCAACTCCACAGAAAGAGCAAAAGCTCACACAGAAAGAGCCAAAGAAACATGAAAATTCAGAATTGTGAGGAATTTGAAAGCATCGTACCCTCTGCTGCAATCACCAGCACCTGAAGACCCTATTTCATTTTGATGAGCAGAAGACTCTTGCCAGTCCCTTTCATCTATGCCTCAAAACACACACACACACACACACACACACACACACACACACACACTATGAGGTTTCTTGTGGGGAGGACTGCCAATGGAGGAGGCAAAGTTTGATGCTGGTGGTCGGGAGGTGACTTAGGTATTGGTGGTTGTTATTGTTAAAATAAGTAAAGGACTTTGCTTTTATACCTGTTAACATTCATCATTTTAGCTCCATTCTTCCAGTCTGGCAAAAACATTTGGATTCCTGATTCCATCATCTAATGAATTGATTAGTCTCAGCTTTTTCCTGTGTTCAAGTATTGAACATGCAAATTTTATATGGAAGCCTAGCTAGATGAGGTTTCATGCCTCTTCCAGTTAAAAAACTCAATGAGTCTCATAAAATACATCCTGAATCAAGCTGTGCACTTCCCCATAGACTTCCTCTTGACCACTTCCAGAGTTTCCAGAATTCCAGTACCTATAAATTATATATACTGCACTCCTCTCCCTGTGCTTTAGCTCTACCTACATCCAAAGTCATTAGCCTCTCATTCAGGACCCTCCACAATCTGTCTGCTTTAATTGTCTAGCTTTATCTTACAGTACTCACTTTCATAGATTCTTTGCCTTCCTTCTATGTCCCATGTCTTCCCACCAATACTTTGTTAATGCCATTTCCTGTATTTAGAATTCCATTAGTTCTGCCTATTGAAACCAAAGTCATCCTTTAAGATTTATTTCAAATATTATCTCCTTTAGGAAGGTTTCCTTGATCTCTGGTCAGAAATGATTCTTCCTGGACCTTGTATAGGAATTTATTATTTATTAATTCACAATATACATATGTGATTATTTCAGTATTACTCATAACAGCCATGAGGCCATGTATTATTTTCATCTTTATATCTTCCCCAATGCTTGCCACTGGGCTCTGTTTATAATCACCCAAAGCAATTGAGAGTTACATGGTGAGTTTGAGCTGGCTGCAAAATATTATAGACAAGGAATTACTAAGGAGAAATATAATCAAAGATAGAATGAAAGAAATGTATGAGTAAAAAATAACATAGGTAGCTTACATGACTAAAGCAAAGAATAATCATTAAAGCAGCTATGTGTTGCAACATCAAAGAAAGAGAGAAAGACCCTCAGCACATTGGGTAAACCCATTAGGGCAAGTGTATTTCAGGACCCGGAAAAAAATGATGCCCAGGATGGGCAGGAGTGCCAAAACTTGTTTTTCAAGCAAGAAATTGTTTCATTTTTTTTGATTGTTTATTTTTGTATCCTTGGTCCCTGGCACAAGGCCCAGAACGGAGAAGGCACTTGATAAGTGGTTGGCAAGAGATTGATTATATCAGGGATGGAAATACCCAACCTTGTGTTGAGGACACAGATCAATTTGAGTTAGTAAGAATAAACATTTATTGGGCGGCTAGGTGGCGCAGTGAATAGAGCGCCGGCCCTGGAATCAGAAGGACCTGAGTTTGGAGCCGGCCTCCGACACTTAATCCGCACAAACAAAAAAACCTAGCCGTGTAACCTTGGGCAAGTTACTTAACCCCAATTGCCCTAAAGGGGCGGCTAGGTGGCGCAGTGAGTAAGAGCGCCAGCCTTGGAGTTTGGATGACCCGAGATCAGATCCGGCCTCAGAAAATGAGCACCCACGCATAAATCAAATGACTAGCCGTGTAACCTTGAGCAAGTTACTTAACCCCAATTGCTTTAAAAAAAAAAAAAGAATAAACATTTATTGAATTAAAGTGCCCAGATGGCAGGACTTGGTAACTGAATAGATTCAGACAGCTAGGCAACACAGTGGATAGAGTGTTGGGCCTGGAGTCAAAAGACCTGAGCTCAAATTCAGCCTTAGACACTAACTTTATGATCTTAAGCATGTCATTTAAACACTGTCTCAAGTTTCCCAAAACTTCTTACTTTCTTAAACAGTTAAATGAAAATAGTAATACATATACCTGTAAGGGCTGTTGTGAGGATCAAATTAAATATTATTTGTAAAGCACTCACAGTCCTTGTAGTTACAGTAGGATCTATATAAATGCTAACTATTATTATGCACTTACTGTATATGCCAGGCACTGTGCTAAGCGTTTTACAATTATCATCTCATTTGATACAACAACCTTGGGAGGGAGGTGCTATTATTATCCCCATTTTACAGATAAGGACACTGAGGGACAGGGATTAAACGGATAGGACAGAGTGACACAGTGTCTGAGGCAAGATTTGAACTCAGGGGTTCCTAACTCCAGGCCCAGTGCTTTATCTACTGTGCAATATACCTACACCAAATTGTTGTTATAGAAGGGGACACCAAGAAAGAACTTGGTAACACACTGTGCCATGAGTAATGCCAAACTGTAAGGGGGTGTGAACCCCAAACAAAAAATTTTCTTCTGAACAACTAGGCAGATACAAATTTTTTGTTGGGGGGAGGAACCTAGTGAATGGCAAAGTCTGGACTCTCCCTTGGAGAACAAAAGCTTCTAATAAATCACCCTTAACTACTAAAAATTACTTCCCCATAACACTTCTGCTGACTCACTTCTATCTCCTTATCCTCTCTAGTTAAGAGAACCTTGGAGTGATAAGGCACCAGCTACATTCTTCTTCTTGTTGTTGGGGGGAAGGTAGGGCAATTAGGATTAATTGGTCACACAGCTAGTAAGTGTTAATTGTCTGAGACTGGATTTGAACTCAGGTCCTCCTGACTCCAGGACTGGTGCTCTATTCGCTGTGCCACCTAGCTGCCTCCTCACCAGCTACATTCTACACTGGACTAAACTTACTTTCCCACCACTTAAAGTCAATTATCCCTGTATCCATGGGAACTAAAAGATACATGTACTTGGGTCACTTATAAGTCCCTACTATTATGATAATATGCACTATTCTACAAAAATGAGTAGAATATTCCACCAGAAAAAAATAACTTTTTTTTTCATTTAGTGATTCTGTAAGTGCCACCATTTGAGAGTTACACTGGTTAATGATCTCTATATAATAATTCTTTAATGAGGCCAATCTTCTCTGCAGAGGGGAAGAACAGATTTCTGTACTGTTCATAGTTCTTTAATAAGGAGAGGTGATTTTCTTTTCCTTTCCTGGTTAAAAAGTGTCACCTGGGTTGTGAGCAAAGTAGACATTTCTATAAAATCCATGCCAGAAAAACATCTCAGGTGCAGGTGACCAGCTATGTCAGTTTGCTATGATAGCTGCAGAGCACAGAGGCAGGCAAAATACTGTGTGATACTAAGAGGGAAAAAGTAACTGGAAGGTTCATTGAAAAGCTTCATAAAGGAGATGTCATTTGGGTGAGGATTTGTAGTATGGGGGAAATTCAACACATAGGAGAAAGAGAATGTAATAATAATTATGAAATATGTCCTGAAAAAAAGTGACCAGGGTGGTGAGAGGAATGGAAATCATATTATGGGAGAGTTTAACCTGCAAAAGAAAAAAAAAACCTTCAATGCTCTATATTGTCCATTAGGTAAAATGCAAACTTCCTTTCTTGCCATTCTGGTAGAGCAAGGGGAATAGAGATGACTGGAGCAAGATGAGTGTATTCAAGTATTAGATGAGTTATTATATAGAAGAGACACTCAATTTGTTCTGGGTGGCCCCAGACAGAAGTAACAAGTGTGGTGAGGAAGGTTTCAGTTCCACATAAAAGAAACCTTTCTAACAGGCAGAGCTGTCCAAAAGTAGGATAAACAGTCTCAGTAGGCAATGAGTTCTCCATCACTGGGAGTCTTCAATTAGAAATTAGATGACCAGTTTCAAGAATGTAGTAAAAGGATTTTCACTTCAATTATGTGTTCGATAAGAGGATCTATCATGTCCCTGACAGCTCAAAGATTCTATCATTCTAGGCATAGTGGAAGATAAAATAAATGTAGAACATGGTCAGGGGATAATCAGCAGTTAGTTATAGATGTTAGGACCAAAAGGTATGATTAAATCCAACCCTCCCGTTTTGCAGATGAGGAAACTGAGACTTGAAGAATTTAAATGATTTGGCCAGATCATATGCTAGTAGATTTCTTTAGCAAGATTTGAAGCCAGGACTTCTTGACTTCAAATCCAGCATTCTGTCTACTATGCAATACTGCCTCCAATCAGCTTAGTGTGATTAGGCTGAGGTATAAATTATATGAAAGGAATCTCTATATCATAGACTTAGGGTAAGAAGGGACCTTGAAGTTCATCTAGTTCAAGTGCCCCATTTTATAGGTGAAACCTAGGGAAGTTAATGGCAAAGGCAAATAGCTAGTAATCAGAAGTTTAGGATTTGAATCCAGGTCTTTTAACTCTAAATCTGGCATTCTTTCTACTGGCTCATACTACTTCCTTCCTTTGAATCCCTTGAACACTTAGCCTATTGAGATAAAACTAGAGTGGTGCCACATTCTGGAGGGTTTTGAATGTCAAGAAAAGGAGTTTTAGCTCCTTTTAATAGGTAATAGTATGTAATGGTAAGGGAATTTGAAGATCTTCCCTTAATGGGCATTACTTGGAGCCCAACAAGAGAAACTTGCTTAGGAGAGGCTTGTTTTTCAGGAAAGCCCACCTTTTGTTATTTTGTAATTAGGCAGTGGGTCATAAAGGTTGTGATGTTCTTTGACCTTGGGGAAGGCTAAATAAACCTCTGAGGTGAGGTTTTGTTTTGAGGCTCACTTATGGGAAGAGTCATATGATTTGAGCAGATGAGACTCTGGGCAGTCATTAAGCCTCCCTCCCTCCTCCCCACCAGGTTTGAAAACCCAGATGTTGGTGCTTCTCTTCTTTTCTCTCTCTGGTAACTAACACTGTATGTATGTAATGGTAAGAGAGCTAGAAACCCTGTCTGTTGGACTGTTGAATTGTGTTATTTTCTCTGTCTGTATTTTTTGTTTGCTTGTAACTTTTCTTTGTATCTGAAGTTCAGGGTGCTGATTTTTTCCCCTGAACTAAGTAAATGATATATATAGATATAGATACAAATATAGATAAAGATACAGATACAGATATAGATATGTTTTATTAAAGTAAGATGGTTAAACCCTTGTAGTTGCTTTCCTTTAGAAAAGCAGATCAAAGAACCATCACTAGCAGCCATCCTGGGTATGCTAGGGAGCTTGCTGTTACATAGGGACAAGCAGAGGGGGTGGGATCAAGATGGCAGAAAAAAGGCAACAACTCACCTGAGCTTTCCACAAAACCTCTCCAATCATTTTAAATTATGCCATAAAAAACAACTTCTATAGCAGCAGAATCCACAAAAGGGTGGGGTGAAATATTCCAGACAGAGACAAAGTCAACAGGAAAGGTCTGTCACACTTCTATAATAGTAGAGCATAGTCCAGCACAAGCCTTGCCAGCACAGAAGAGGCCCCAGCAAAGCAGGAGGAGACCTTCACAGCTACGGAATCAACAGAAGCAGCGGCTCTCAGCCCATAGACAGTAAGGGGTCAAACAACTGGTCAGAAGGAGGTTACAAGGGTCTCTTTGCTAGCAATAAGTCAAGATTCTGTTGTTTTGCCCATTCTTAGATCTGGGTCACAGTCCTGGGTGGCAGTCCCAGAGCAAGGAGGAGCACTATCACACCAGAGGTTGCAGCCACAGTGGAGCAGGGACCCTTGTCACGGTTCAGAGCAGGAAAGAGTGTTTATGGTCACTCACAGACCAGAGCATAGGCCAGAAGAGAAGTAAAAACACCTCTCCTTAGATTATACCACCTTTAAAGAACCAAAAACTTACAGGCCCCAAGAAGTATCTCTGAAAATAGCTTCACAAAACCCCCAAAGCTTGGGACACTATGCCCTCTTCCCTGGAAGCAGAGCCCTACTTTAATAAAGTGTCAAAAGTCAGGAAACAGACTGGAAAAATGAGCAAACAACAGAAAAAAAAATCTGACCATAGAAAGATAGTGTAGGGAGGAGCATCAAAACACACACTCAGAAGAAGATAACAAAGTCAAAACTCCCACATCCAAAGCCTCCAAGAAAAATATTTATTGGTCTCAGGCAATGGAAGAGCTCAAAAAGGATTCTGAAAATCAAGTAAGGGAGGTAGAGGAAAAAATGGGAGGAGAAATCAGAGTGACATTAGAAAATCATGAAAAATGAGTCAGTAGCTTGGTAAAGGAGACACAACATACACACACACACACACACACACACACACACACAAATACTGAACAAGAAAATAACATGCTAGAAAACAGACTAGGCCAAATGGTAAAAGAGACACAAAAACCCAATGAGAAGAAGAATGCCTTAAAAAGAAGAGTTGGCCAAGTGTAAAAGGAAATACAAAAGCTCACAGAAGAAAATAATTCCTTAAAAATTAGAATTGAGTAAATGGAACCTAATGACTTTATGAAAAATCAAGAAACCGTTTAAAAAGAGTGAAAAAAATGTCAAAAACAATGTGAACTATCTCATTGGAAAGACAACTGAACTTGAAAATAGTCCCAGGAGAGATAATTTTAAAATTATTAGACTACCTGAAACCTATGATGGAAAAAAAAAAGAGCCTAGACATTGTCTTTCAAGAAATTGTGAAGAAAAGTGTCCTGAAATTCTCAAACAAGAAGGTAAAATAGAAATTGAAAGAATCTGTTGATCATCTCCTAAAAGAGATCCCAAATTGAAAATTCCCAGGAATTTTATAGACAAATTCCAGAGCTCCCAGGTCAAAGAGAAAGTACTGTAAGCAGTCAGAAAGAAACAATTAAAGTGTCATGGAGTCACAGTCAAAATAAGACAAAACTTAGTGGCTTCTATATTCAAGGATTGGAGGACTTAAAATATGATATTCTGGAGGGCAAAGGAGCTAAGATTACAACCAAGAATCACCTACCCAGCAAAACTGAGTATAATTCTTCAGGAGAAAAAATGAACATTCAATGAAATAGAGGAATTTCAAGCATTCTTGATGAAAAGACCAGAGCTCAATAGAAAATTTGACTTGCAAATACAAGACTCTAGAGAAGCATAGAAAGGTAAACAGGAAAGAGAAATCATATGGGACTTAAGGTTAAACTGTTTACATTCCTACATGGGAAGATGATACTTGTAACTCAAGAATTTTCTCATTATTAGTGCAGTTAGAAGGAATATATAGAGACTGAGAGCTCAGGTGTGAGATGAATATGAAGGGATAGTATCTAAAAAATTTAAATTTAGGGGTGAGAGAAGAATGTACTGAGAGAAAGGGAAAGGGAGAGGCAGAATAGAGTAAATCATCTCAGATAAAAGAGGTAGTTAAAAAGAGGGTAATTGAGTGGACCTTATCAGAATTGTCTCAAAGGAGGAATGTGGGGAATAACAAACACTCAGTTGGTTATAGAAATCTATCTTACCCTACAGGAAAGTAAGAAGAGAATGGCAATAAAAGAAAGGGGTGGTAATGGAAGGGAGGGTAAATTGTGGGAGGGGACAGTCAGAAGCAAGAGACTTTTGAAGAGGGACAGGGTGAAAGAAGCGAAAGGATATAATAACCAGGTTTGGGGCTGGGGGGAATATGATGAAGGTAAATACAGTTAGCAATTGTAACTGTGAAAAAAACTGAAGCAAGTTTCTCTGATAAAGGTCTTATTTCTCAAACATAGAGAGAACTGAGTGAAATTTATAAAAATCAGCAATTGGGGAATGGATGAACAAATTGTGACATGTGATTAATGTGACATGTGATGAAATACTATTGTGTTATAAGAAATGATGAGCAGGATGCTTTCAGAAAAATCTGGAAAGACTTACATGAGCTGCTGCAAAGTGAAATGTACTATGTACAAAGTGACAGGAATACTGTAAGATGATCAGCTGTGAATGATTTAGCTATTCTCATCAATACCATGATCCGAGAAAGCTCTGAAGGACTTATGATGAAAAACGATGTCCATCCCCAGAAAAAAGAACTGATGGTGGCTGAATACAGATTGAAACAAACTTTTTTTAACTTTATTTTTCTTGAGGGTTTTTTTTTTTGGGGGGGGGTCTATGTTTTCTTTCACAACATGAATAATATGGAAATATTTACTTGGCTACACATGCATAACCTATATTGAATTATTTACTTTCTCAGTAGGGGTGGGGTGGGGAGGAAAGAAGGGAGAGAATTTTAAACTCACAGTTTTAAAAATGAACATTAAAAACTGGGGGAAAATGTAACTGGGGGAAAATGAAAAACAAAATAAATGGGCAATAGAGAGCACAGAAAGGATTTTGAGCTCTAATGTCCCTTCCAGCTTTAGCTTCTATGTGGAATCTTCAACCTTGTTGCTTTTTGTAAGCTTTGACTGATTGAAGTGCTAGAGTTTACAGAAAAAAAATTAGAGAAAAGACAAAAAATTTGGCTGAAGTTTTTCGCTTTTTGGTTTTGTTTTGTTGTTGTTGTTGTTGTTGCATATTAAACCTGTATTGTTTGGAATTTTTCTTGATATGCTTTTGTCAGTTGAAGTATATAAATTTATATAGTAATGTTAATTGTGTTATGTTTGTTTTATTTTTGTACATGGGTTTTAATTCCTTGTAATCTTAAATAGAAAAGCAATACATATGAACATAGTATAAAACCCATTGCAGAATAGAAAGGAACCAGATGATATAGAACATCAACAATTTTTTTTATAACTGTCACTTTCTCCTACAAAGAAGAATTAAAAAAAAGAACTGTAACTAGGGCAAGATGATTCGGACTTTGCCACTAGGTGCCAAAACTTAGAGACTGATATCTGATTCCTACGCATTAAAAAAATAAACTTAACAACTAGTCATGGAGAATATTTAGTTAAAATAGGAAATGAGCAGTTGGTACTTCCTCCCTCCAGATTCCACAATCCAGGTAAGATGCTCCTTAATCTAATTCTACCTTACTCCCCCTTCCTTCACGGCTACCCCAGTAGCAAACTGGATCTTCACCACAACTGAATACGTCTTCTAAAGATTAAGTTAAGGGTATGATGATTCATCCTTCTTAACCCAGGTTTAAACATTTCCTTTTCCTGAATTTCTGCAGCTTGATACAAACCCACCTTGATGTACCAGTTGAGCTAGAATTCATTGGGCTTTTGTGCTTACTGAACTATTTTCTCCTTCATCCAGAGAAGCTCAGTTGGTAAAATGTAGATGAGGTGGACATAATAAACAGGAAGGCTCATCTTCCCTCTTTATCCTTAATAAGAGTCTAACCCTTAGAACCCAATAAGGAAAAAGAACTTTATATTTTTAACTATTTGGACCTCACTTTCTTCACTCACAAATCAGGGACACAAATATCTTATTTTATTTTTAGTTTTAATTTTTTTTGGCTTTTACAAATGATTTTATATAGCCGACCACATCTCCAATGTCACACAAATGACTAAAATTGTAAGAACATAAGGTCCTGTTGTGTTTATTGTTTGATTATTTAAAAAAAACAGGAACGGGGCGGCTAGGTGGTGCAGTGAGTAGAGCATCGGCCCTGGAGTCAGAAGGACCTGAGTTCGGATCCAGCCTCAGACACTTAACACACACAAACAAAAACCTAGCCGTGTGACCTTGGGCAAGTTACTTAACCCCAAATGCCCTCCAAAAAACAAAAACAAAACAAAACAAAACAAACAAACAAAAAAAAAACAAGAACAACAAACATTTGGTTTGGTGTAGCAGCAAGCACCCCAGCATCCCCGGGTGGCTGCCAAAACAAGTTCTTAGATCTGCTTTTCTAAAGGAAAGAAACTCAAAATAGGTTAACAAACTTACTTTAATCAATCAAACATATATCGTTTACCTAGTTCAGGGGGAAATGGTCAGTACCCCAAACTTCAGGGTATACAGACAGAAGTTACAAGACAGAGAAACATATCAAGCAGACAGGCTTCCAAACCGTCCAACCATTACATCCATACCAAATTACAGTTACCAGAGAGGGAAGCATCAACATCTGGGTTTTCAAAGCCGGGAGGTTCTCAACAGCTGCCCAGAGTCTCATCTGTTCAAATCACACAATACCTCTCAAAGTGAGCCCCCTAAATTTTTATTTATTTACTTTTATTTTATAACATTCAATTCCACAATCCCTTGAGTTCCGTATTTTCTCCCCCTCTCTCTCGTCCCTGCTCCCCACCATGGCAGCATGCAATCCAATATAGGTTCTACAAATACCTTTGCATTAAACATTAGTCAAGTGACAGAAATATCTTCCTGCAGCTTATCATCTGTCCCTCTGATTGGAGGGTGAAGGCGTGAACTCCTCAGCCCTCATTTAAGGAGGAGTAACAGGACAGACATCTCTTCAATTCCCACTTGACTGCCTCTGCCCCATCAAAATGGTTGACCTCCATCTGTGCCAGCACAAGGCAAATTCCACCTCCTTTTGTCAGCCTAATCTCCCAATTGGGCTATGGAGAGCTTCACCTACAAAGAGGAGCAAACTTTCTTTTGATCTCAGGCCTTCTATCTCCTTCTCTGTCTGTCCTTTGAAGGAGGAAGAAGAGGAAAGTCAGTGGAAATGGAACTGTCTTCTCTTGCTGTGCAGGTCCCACTTCCATTTCTTGTTTTGCTCTTTCTTGACTAATCTTCAGTCTTTTGAGGGAAAAGGAGTAGTAAAGTGGGCCTCCCATCTGACCATCTGACTATGCTCCTCCCATTTCATACTACATTTGTCTCCAGCTTGATCTCAAGCCTCCTTTGGGAAATAGAGTGTCACCTTCCACTCAATTTCATTGCATGATGAACATTCTCACACCTAGTCATATCCTACACACTCCAGTGATTCTGAAATCCTGTAAGTCATCATCTAAACCCAATAAACTCCCTAAATCCTTTCCTCTCCCACTCCTTCCATCTACTACTTCTTACTTAAGTCTGACTTCCATCTGATGACATGGTCTCCCTGGCCAGCTTTTCTAGTATTGGCTACACCTTCACTCATTCTTCTCAGTACGTAGGTTAAGCCTGGGGAGTTGGATTACTCCTTACTGTCTGTTGCTAATTTTATGTTCTCTATCTCTATCACTCAGCAACTTCTCCTTTGAGGAGATTTCTATCTACCACCTAATGAAAATCCTGGTAGCTATTATTTATCAATTTTGATGACCCTTCCTTTCCTTCCTCAATGAATTCAGTATATCATTCACAATTTTTCTCTCCTTCGAGAGAATAGAGATAACTATAAGTGACTTCAACATATATATTGACCCTCCCTCAAACACTCTAAACAGCCAATTCTTCAAACTTCTCATTTCCCATGTCCTTTTCCTCCATTCCACCTCAACCACACACAAATTTGTTCATACCCTCAATCTTGCCATCACCCACAAATGTACCACCTCCATATCCAGGAATTCCAAAATATTCTTATCTGACCATAATCTATTAACTTTTCACCTCACTCTGCTTTCCATTGCCAAATCCTACTCTGTCTACCTGCAATCCCTTTACCTCTCCCCTTCACTAGCCACTCTCTTATCCCGTCCTCATCTTGACCCCTTGGTGAACTAGTTCAACTTTACATTGTGTTACTTTACACTGTTTTCATCCCTTGAGTCCCTACCCCACCCTGTCATTTTGCCAGTTGTGCCCTCCTAAGCCTCAGCCTTGGATCATTTCTACCACATGCTGCTGAACAAAGGCAGGGGAAAAATCACCCAACCATTATGATTGGGTCCACTACAAATTTAAATTATATACTATCAACTAAGTCCTCACTGCTGCTAGACAAGTCTATCCTCCTTTATCAACTCATTATCCCATTCTCCACAGTGGCTCTTCTAAAACCTGGTCAAACAGTCCTATTCCATCCTGTCTCTATCACCAGATTGCTCCTACTTTATCACTTATTTCAATCTCTCCCAGGCTACTGGCTCATCCCTATTGCCTACAAATATAATCTTCTCTCCCTGATCCTGAAAAACCTCTCAATTGATCTTTCTGTCTCCACTATTGTCCTACTGTCCTTTATCCCTTCTGCCTTCTGTAGCTAAATTCATTTAAAAGGCCATCTATGATTGGTACTTGTATATTGTCTCCTTTCATTATCTTCTTAATCCCTTAATATGTGACTTCTGACCTTATCTTTCCACTGAAACTGCTCTCTCCAAAGTTACCAATGATCTCTTTTTTGCTAAAGGAAGTGTCCTTTCCTCAGTCCTCAATCTCTTTGAGTTTTGGCAAACTTTGACACTGTTAATCACTCTCTCCTCTTTGGTACTCTCTTCTCTCTAGGTTTTCAGGCCACTATTCTTTCCTTTTTCTCCACCTATCTATCTTATCCCTCCTCAGCCTCTTGTGTTGGATCTTCCTCCAGAGTATGCCCTCCAACAGTAAGTGTCCCACAGCATTCTGATCTGGATCTTCTTCTCCCTCTATACTATTTTACTTGGTTATCTCATCAGCTCCTATGGACTTGATTACCATCTCTAATCTGTTGATTCTCAAATTTACCTATCCTACCCCAACTTTTCTGCTATCACCCAATCAAATTGAAGATTTCAAACTGCCCTTTAAACATCTTAAACTGGATATTCAGTAGACATCTTAAACTCATGTCCAAAACAGAATTCATCATCTTTCCTCTAAACTCTTCTCCACCTCCTATCTTCCCTATTATCATAAAGGGTAACCCCATCCTCCCAATCAGTCCCTCAGGCTTGCAACTTAGGTGTTGTCTTCAACTCCACACTGTCTCTCCCCCCTCCACCAGGATCCAATCTATTACCAAGGCCTGTCAATTTCACCTTTGCAACATCTCTTGAATATATCTCCTCCTCTCCTCTGACAATGCCACCATTCTGGTACAGACCCTTATTGCAATAGGCCTATTGCAATATCTTTCGGGTGTGACTGCCTGCATCAAGTCTCTTCTTGCTCCAATCTATCTTCCATTCAGACAGTAAAGTGATTTTTCTAAAGCACGGGTCAAACCATGTCATCCCCTATTCAATAAACTCTAGTGCTTCCCTTTTGCCTCCTGGATCAAATACAAAATCCTATGTTTGGCATTGAAAGTCATTCATAACCTAGTCCCTTTATATTTTTCCAGTCTTCTTACACCTTACTCTTCAATATTCACTCTTCTAACTAGTGTCATTGGCCACCTGGCTGTTTCACAAACAAGAGACTCCATCTCTCAACTCGGTGCACTTTCTTTAGCTCTCCCAATACCTAAAATTTTCTCCATTCTCATCTCCATTTACAAGCTTCCCTAACTTCTGTTAAATCACAACTAAAATTCCATCTTCTATAAGAAGTCTTCCCCAGTCCCTCTTAATTTCGGTGCCTTTCTTCTGTTATTTACTTCCTATTTATCCTGTATATAGTGTGCTTTGTATATATCTGCTTGCTTTGTTTTCTCCTCCACTAGATCATGAGCTCCTGGAGGGTCGGGACTGTCTTTTGGTAGTCCCAGTACTTAGCACAGTGCCTGGCATATAGTAGGCACTTTAATAAATATTTATTGACTGACTGTACTCATTTTAAGCTTCTTTGACTTTCCTTACTGAGGTCATTTTGTACTTCTCTGGTTCATTCACCATGTGGCTGTTACGGATACCCTCCAACCCTTTCAGCTCTCTTTTCTCTGTTGTCTTTCCCCATTAGACTGTAAGTTCTTTGAGAGCAAGAATTGTCTTCTGTTCTCATTTCTGTATACCTAGTGCTTCTTAGCACAGTTCCTGGAACATAGTAGATATTTGATAAATGTTTATTGACTGACAAAGTTATACTGAGAGAATGAATTAAACAATTTTGCTCAAAAAAAAAAAAAAAACCCTGTTCGATTGTGTCACATAAAAAGAAAGAAAGGAAAATTGGGAGGATTAGAACCCCTGATGAAATTTTGAAAAGGGTCATTTCCCTTTTCAGCAAGGGGAAAAAAGACAAAGTTGAAGAGTTGTTTCTTAAAAGTTTATTTTAGCAGTTTAGCATTCATCTGTAGGTTGTTTTGTGGCATTTTCCTCCTCCTTTCCCTCCTCCTCCCCCTCCTTTTCCCTCTTCTCCTCCTCCTCCTCTTTGTCCTCCTCCTTCTCCACACCAGCAGCTGCTATGTATGAAAGCAACAAGGTAGCAGTTCTTAAATGCTACTGAGGGACATCATTTGGGAAGATAACTTGGTACAGTAGCCCTAGGGTTGAAGGGATATTCACAAGATTTAGATTTTTTTTCTGTTAAAATATCCAAGTCAATTATACTTTTAATTCACATGTTCCTGCAGTCACTGGAGTAAAGGACATCTAAAGTCTCCTTTCTCTCAGTGTGTGTGTGTGTGTGTGTGTGTGTGTGTGTGTGTGTGTGTGTGTGTGTGTGTGTGTGTGTGTTGGTCCTAACCCATGATCCCATGTTTCATTGGTATGGGGAACTCCTAGTGTGAAAATTTGTTTCAGCAATCTAAAAATGGATGACTTGACTGTAACCTCCTTAATCTTAAAGAATTACCTGGGATACCAGAGGTTAAATGACCTGCCCAACATTGCACAGTCAGTTGGCTTCAGGGCTGCTTCCATGTCTTGTTAACTCCAAGGAAAGTTTTCTACTCAACTATGCAAGGCAGTTTCATGTATCTGTAGATTAGCTAGTTAGACAATAGATAGATAGATAGATAGATAGATAGATAGATAGATAGATAGATAGATAGATAGATAGATAGATAGATGGAGAGAGAAAATAGACATATACACAGATGATAGATACATAGTCACAGATAAGATATAGACAGATAGATGATAGATACATGTATAGATACATGGATAGATGATAGACACATGTATACATATTTGTAGACACAGATAGATAAGAGATACATAAACAGACACATTGATAGATGATAGATACATACATACACAGAGATAATCTATATATGCATGCATACATACAAATAGATACATGGATACATAGATACATAGACAGATATATCCCTGTATGCCCTAATCATACACATACACATCAGATCATGGTGTAGTGAATAGAAAGGTTGGCCTTGTAGTTGGTATGACCTAGGTTATGTACTTATTTTGACACTGATTACCTGTGTGACCTCAGGCAAGCACTGAATCCCTCAATGTCCTGTGCAACACTCTAAGATGATTTGAGAATAATTGCTGATCTACATAAACAGAGTTTCCAAATCCAAGGGTACTTCATACATATGAAATCACCAGTTCAGCATACACACACATATACATATATGTATACATAATGTGTATGTGTGTATATGTGCATGTATGTGTGTATGTGTATTTCCTTATTTCTTTCTTTCCTTCTCTCTCTTTCTGTCTTCCAAAGCATATACCATAGGGGACGAAGTAAAGATGGTGGAGGGCAGAGTAGAAACAGGACTTCCTCAGGGCTCCACTTCCACCTCCTCCAAAGCATGTAATACAGTGTTAAGCAAGCAGTAGTCAATAAGTATTTTGTTCAATGAGGAAATGAAAAGATTGTTGGTTCTAATGTCAGAGGGCCTGGGTTCAAATCCCACCTTTGAAATTTACCTACATAAACATCGGCAAAGTAACTTATCCTGCTGTGATTTTTCACAGAAGTTTGCATTGCAACAGGGGTTCTTAATATTTTGGGTGTTATGAACCTCATTGGTAGTCTGCTAAATCCCATGGGCTCCTTTTTACCATATTTCTTGCCAACATTCATAATTATGAAGGAAATGCTAAATTTCAGTCTAGAGGTGATTGAAAATAAAGATATATTTCCCCCCATTGAAGTTCCCAGATTGCCCAGGGGCCCATGGACCTTAGATTAAGAACTAGATGAAAATGCTTTCAGGTTCCATTCAGCTGTATATAAAATAAGAAACTATGACCCAAGAAGGAAAAAAAAAGTCTTGATTTCTACCACAGACAGGGGGGTTTCAGGTTCCATTGGTCTTCAAAAAGCATCTATATAAAATGAGTGCCTCACTGCTCTTCTACTGCAACAGTTCGTGCGTGCGTGTGTGTGTGTGTGTATGTGTGTGTGTGCATGTGTGTGTGAGTGTTCATGTGTGCACATATATGTGTCCATGTCTTATATGTGTCTGGATGTGAGTGTTTGTGTATGTGTATTTATATACATTGTCATTTCTTAGAGGATATGATGATTGAGTTTAAGCTCTATTATATTCTACCATTGGTGTCCATTTTCCACAGTAACTTTGGAGAGGTTCACTATGATGAAAAGAACTTTTCAACTACATCAATGCTTGAAGACTGACCACTAAATTACAGAGGAATTGTCCTCTGCATCAGTGGAGGGAGTAATCACAACTCCTGGAGGCAAGTAGGTAATGCAGTGGATAGAGAACTGGGTCTGGAGTCATAAAGACATTAAGATCTCAGTTCACCTATGAGGGTGTTACATTGAATTCAAATCCAATCTCAATGGCTATTTGACACTGGGCAAGTCACTTCCCTTCTTTCTGCCTCAGTTTCCTCAATTGTAAAATGGGGATAATAATAGCACCTGCTTCCAGGGTTGTTGTGAGGTTCAAATAAGATATTTGTAGAGCACTTAGAGTAGAATCTCGTCCATATAGGCAGTTAATAAATGCTTGTTCTTTCCTTGAAAATATGCTAGAAAATCTTGAGGAACATGCAAGTGTCGTTATCCCAGGTAGAATAAGCTATTTCACTCTTCTACAATGAATTCCTTAAAAGAACCACATCTTATTTATACAATTCCCCCTGGCTTTGGGGTTTGGTTTTGGACAAGAACTATGATTTCATATAGGTAGGAAATTCCCTATGAAGAACTCACCTATCAATGAACATCAGTACTTTCTGTGCAACTTATCAAAAAAATCCTTCGAGCATTGAAAATGTAAGTGATTTTGCCAGGGTCACACAGCCAGTAGGTGGCAGACACTCAATCTGGAACCATGTCTTCTAGACTCCAAGATCTTTGGTCAGCAACTATGTCTAGCTACCTTATACTATTCTCCTGACTTCATCAAAAGAGAATTTCCTGCAAATCTCTGTTGATAACAAATTTAATTTATTGCACAATTCCAGAAGTTCTTTAGTCTCTTACATAAAAAATCTAGTTGCCCCTTCTTGAGTAAAAGTATGGCTGTTGTTGGTTTTTTCTTAAAAGCTCACAGATCTAAAGCTAAAATAGACCTAAGAGGCCTTCTAGTCCACCCTTCCTTGTTTTCCAAGGGAGAAAAGAGACCCACAGAAGATAAGGGATTTTTCCCCAAGGTAACACAAGTAATAAATAGCGGAGCCAGGATTTGAAATCATGTCTGTACACCAAGGGCTTCCTAATAAACACTCTTTTGTTGTTGTTGTTGCTATTAGGCGCTTAGTACTAAGCTAGTGCTCTAGGAGATATAAAGAAATAGGAGAAAAAAGGTTCCTTCTCTCAAAGAATTGACAATACATTTAAAGAGCTGATCTGTTCTTGTGAAAAGTTAGTTTGAAAAACAAGGCAGTAAGTAGCTAAGAAGCAAATAAGGAGGCTAGGCCACAAGTGTTCGAATGGCACTCACTGCCTGATATAAAATATAATTATAAGTCTTAAACATAGTTCTACACTCTGTTGATGATGTGGCATCTTAATCAATTTCTTAGTGATTGCCTTTTTTTTAAGATCTTTTCAGTTCACCTATGAGAGTGTTACATTCATTTATTCCACCTCTTCAGCTTAGATCAGTTTACGAAAATAGCTTTGCAAAAACAGATGCACATTTCATCTTGCTGGGTAGTTATACAATTTATGGCACTTGTAAATTAAGCAGCCAAATGCTATCTTAAAATCTGAAATAATAATAAACCAAATGCTGTTACATTTGACATTTTCTCCCATCTTAGTCTGTTCATGCATGATCTATCTCTTGCTCTTATCTGGTTCATGTCAGAATCCTTTGTTCTACAATATTTCTTTTCTTGCAGTATTGATCACTATCGATCTTGACCCAGTACAATACCAAGTAATTAAATATTTTCTCAAAGAAACAAGTATTTCTCTCTTTCCAATATGACCTTCACCTAATGTACAAATGGTTGCAGCATTAGGCAGAAATCTCATACTCTTTCTGGTGCAAACTTGACCTCCATAGTCCCACTTTGAAAACGCACTTGATTTCAAACAAGAGCTTTTAGAAATGTAACAGTGCTGATTTGTTAGATAATGAAACCCAAATTGTCCTAGAAAAAGGTGCAATTATACAGCATGTAATACACAAATAAATTGACTTAATGTTACATTATAATGGAAACTGTGCAAAACCCTCTACACAAGCACAATAAAATAATAAAAAGTAATAGAACAGGTAATAGATGTAAAATAAATGCTAAAAAAGTAGTTCAAATCATTTTCATACCAGTCAAAAGATACTGAGGAGGGCGCATCCAATCACTATAAAACACCAGAATGAAACACTTCTAAATAGTAATATAAATTTTTGTGGACACTTCATGTCCCATGATGTGGAATTGACATATAGTTTGATTTTCTTTTTCCTAATGTAAGCCACAATTTTACAGTCCTAGTGAAAACATTTTATTGCTGGGGATGTATTAGATATGGTTCATTTCCCTTCTCAGTATGGCTTTAATTTTCCACATCCATGGCTTGACACAGACCCAAACACCAGAAGATGGTTTGTCTGCTATAAACTGTTTGGTTTTCTTTGATTGCTTTACAATTTAATCTATAGTTCATTCCATTAACCCTTTCCATTTTAATGCTGCCAAGTCTCCCAGCTCCTTAATATAAAGATAAACTTCTCCCCGCCTCCCAAACATTTATGTTGATTCTGGCTTCTCATGGCCAGAGGATTACAGACTGTGGGTGGGAGAGAGCGTGTGCCGCAAGAGAGAGAGAACGGTTTTCTCTCCTTGTTAACTTTTCCGAGGCCCTGTGTAATTGCAAAATAATTGATGTGCTTTTTTTTTTTTCTCCAGGAAGGCTTTTTTTTTTCCTGTTGCTTCATAATACATTCATCAATATTCATTCCTGGGGTGCAGGGATGTTCAGACGGATCTCCTGAGCCAAGAATGTGCCACCGTCATTCTAACTTTCTCCTGCAGCCCCTGCTCTTAAGAAGGAGTCGGGAGGGGTGGGGGACCGGGGGTAGGAAGAGGGAGGGTTAGGGAATCCTTTCCCCGGGCTGGGCTGCCATGTTGTCACATCCGATATCCCGTCCCTTCCGGCAGAGAAGGTGGCTCCGGGAGGGTCACCAGATCAGCCTGTGCCTCCGGGCGGCTCGCCTCCAGTACAAAAGACTCCACTCAACTCACGTTAGGCATCTAGGTGGCCGATAGGCGGTGACGGCCTGCCAGCTCGGGCTGGGGGCGAGCTGCGCTGACTGCCTTGAAATGCTAAGTGCTTAATTAAGGACCTTTCATATCAGTTATTGAGGGCTCCGTCTCCCATAGCCCAGGGCATTGTACTTTGCAGAGGGATCCCTGGAGCCAGAGCCAACTTCATTGCAGTGACAAGTTGGGAGAGAAAAAAAAGGGAGGGGGGGAGAAAGAGAAGGAAGGAAGGAAGGAAGGAAGGAAGGAAGGAAGGAAGGAAGGAAGGAAGGAAGGAAGGAAGGAAGGAAGGAAGGAAGGAAGGAAGAAAAATAAGGAAGGAAAAAAGAAAAGAAACAAGTGGTTTTCATCCTCTCTCAGCCTTCCCCCATATCTAAATACAATCCGACAGCTGAATAGACATCCAGGCAATAGATTCTGGAGGAACATATATATATACATATACATACACATACATGTATAAACCCACATAATTATAAACATGTATAATTGCATATCTTGTATAATATAAATATATTATATAGTGTATATATAATATATGACTACATTTGTATATATGCATATATGTACATTGTGAATCTATATGTACATATATGTGCATATATATCTATTATGCACACACATTTTTAAATGTTTATGGAAATACTCAGGAGAACTCCTTAGGTTGGAGTTTTCTTCTAAGAAGAAATAACAGGCTCAGAGATTTAAAGTTGGAAGAGACCTTAGAGGACGACATTTAGCCCATTTCCTTATTTTAAAAGGATGAAACTTGAGGTCTGAAGAATTGCCCAAGGACACACAAGTCACTCAGCTGGGATTACTGATCCAGGTTTTGGTTTTGTTTTGTTTTGCTTTGTTTTTGGAAGAGTGGGACAGTATTTTTAGCCTTCCCCAACCCCAACCCACCCTTGACTACCACATGTGTAGACTCTCGGGAAGCACTATGTTTTGCTACTATTTTATTAGTAAAGACTTGGGAAGATTTTTGTTCTGATTGTTTTTTTGGTTTTTGTTCATCTGTTTTATTCTGGAAACTGCTATTCTGTGACTGTTATACATAAGTGGCTAAGACTGGTTTATGGTTGAGGTTAATCTTAGTCAGAAAAATGAGGGATGCTATTCACCTACTCACAAAGTGCCCAAGCCTGTGAGGTTCTATAAAATGACTAGGAAGAGAGAATGAAAGGAAGGAAGGAAGGAAGGAAGGAAGGAAGGAAGGAAGGAAGGAAGGAAGGAAGGAAGGAAGGAAGGAAGGAAGAATAATTAGTCCGCTGAACCAACCTGAGAATATGAAATGAAAATCAATTTATTCATCAAAAGCAACCCCTTCCTGTCCATATCTAGCCAAAACAATAAATGGAGGAAAAAATGTACCATGTTCTAAGCTAAGGTTGTGGCCATAGGGGTTATGAAAGAACTCTTACCAAATTATTTTCATTGACAGTCTGGCTGACACAATCAGGTATTATCCATGTACCCAGTGTGTACAGGATGTCCCAAAAGTCTTAGAGCAATTTTAAGCTATTAAACCTTAAAATTTCCCTAAGACTTTTAGGACACTCAATACATTGAGTAAATAGACCATAGATAAGTGATTTGACCTAAAATGAATAACAATGTAGTTTGGTAATAACAATAATAGTTTGGTAATAATAATAATAATGGTAATAACAATGTAGTTTGGTAAAATATCTAGTCCTAAAATAAATAAAAATTAAAAAAATAAAAAATATCTAGTGTTGTCCTTATGATCAAGCATGAGAACAGTCCCCAATTCAAATATTTACAGTCATTTTTTTTTAAACCAGACTTAGAATTTCCTCCCGTGTAGAGAATTCTTGGTGTTGTAGCTTCTTCCTTCATCTATGCATCTATGCATCTGCAACTGCAAATTACAGCCTTGGAGAGTCCCTTGAAATACTGAAAAGTTAAAGGACCTGCCTACTGTCAAAGATGGGACTCACTCCACTGCTAGCCTATACCTTTACTAAGCCACACTCCTTTTTTATCTCTTGCTACCATTATTACCCTAATTTTGCTTAATTTCTTAATGTGCATCCTTCCTTTTGATATTGATTTCTATTCAGTCATCATGTTATTGTCTGCATATACATGTGCAAATAATTGATGTAACAATATAAGTATTTATAAAGTAGATTTGGGTTTATATTTACATAGGGGAAATGAAAGAGCCAGATCATCAAAGGATAACTGATTTTGAAGTGAAAAGGGCCTTATAGATCTTTTAATGCAGGGGCTCTTAATAAGAGGTACATTACATTTTCATTAAGCTCCAATTTAAATTTAGTATTTCCATCTATTATAACTTAAAAAGGGGGGGAAGCATTCTCAGAAGAGGTCCAAAGGCTTTATTAGACTTCCAAAGGGGTCCATGACACACAAAAAGCTGAAGGACCAACGTCTGTTTTTGTTCTTCCTCCGTCATTTTATGGATGATGAAAAAGGGGCCCAGAGAGGTCTATGTCATTGCCTAACATGATATGGGTACTATACATAAGCAGTCATTCAAAAAATGCCCGTTTCCCCCCCACTCCATCCCTCCTTGCAAGTTTAAAAGCCAGAGATTATGGTGTGTTTTTTTGTAACCTAAAAGTATCTCCCTTTGGTGACTTATCAGGCTATCAGGGTGATTGGAAGGGACCTCCCTACACCTTGATTTTGTCCTCTCTAAAATTTAGAAATGAGTCCTTAATGCTCAGCATCACTGTAATGTGTCTACTCTTGCCATGCAAGCTTCCAGGCATACAATGAATCTCACTTGAAACTATTGTGCCCTGTACTTTTGCCCATAAATTACTTCATTGATCCACCAGTTCTTGAGGGATAGTTTTACCAGAGTATAATACTAAACAACTGGGCTCTCAACTATACCACATCCCAAGTTTCATGAAGGGAGGGTGATAGTTGTACCATATAGAAACTTAATCTGATTTAGTCAGGAGGGGAAACTTTTTTCCCTTTCAGTTCCAGAATTTGGAATTTCAATTATCTGAAAATCACTACATAGATAAGCAAGACAGCTAGCTTGATAACAGAACCAGAAACATCAGTTTTGCAAAAATTTGCTTGGTCTTTATTCTTTAGTTCCACTCCTATTAAGTATCTATAAGAAAGGTAAGTAAGAATGACATCTGAGGAAGGAAAAATTTTGTCCAAGATTATGACCCAAGTTTATCAATAACCACCTGTGTTTCCAGTTTTTAAAAAAGCTTTAATAATGCAGAAGATTCCATTTCAATGCATTTAGGTCAAAAATATGCTGCTTTTTACTTTCTGATTTTGATGATATCAGGTACTCTGTGGATTTGGCAATTTGAATTTGAATTGTCTTATATTCTTATCTATTTAATACTAGACCATGCATGTGTTGCAAGGGAATAAAAGTAGGGTATTATTGTTTGTTTTATTTTGATTTTTGAAAGGTTTGGAGTTCTAAGCTAGGTTAAAAAATAATAATAGTCACATCTGAGCACTTTAAAGTTTGTAAGCACTTTTCTCCCAGCAATCTTGTCCAATGGGTATTGCCAGTATTAGAATCTCTATTTTACAGATTTGGAAAGTAAAGATCAGACTTGCCCATGATCCTAAAGGATTTATGATCCCTAAAACTCTAAATTGTAGAGTTGTTAATGCATCAGTGGAAGGAGTTTTCACATGAGGTATTCCTCATAATTATAAGATCACAAATCCAAAATACTCTCCAACCCTGTCTTCTTCCCCCCTCCCCTAAAAAGGCACACTGGATAATCCTTGTCCTAAAGTGGACTTGTTGTCCTAAATAATCGATGTTGATTTCCTGCAGTTAGAGTTCATTAGTTTAGAATAGTTCAGTTCTCTAACTTGCTTTGTCTACATAAACATAAACATTTGGAGGTGGACAGTCAAACTCTGTTGATCTGGTTATCCATGTCAAGCCTGAAAACATGGTTCTTACCATTTATGCTTCTGTAAAATTATGTCCTCCAGCAAATCCAACTGACCAGAGCTTATAGTCCACTTTGATTTGACTATGGTAAAATGGTGTTAATTTTTTTTGAGAAATATCAGCTTGTTTTGTATTTTAAAAGATACATATGATGATCCATTGATAAATTTGCAAATTGGGAAGGGAGTTTCATGAAAATAACTTTCTGTTTTCCTCCCATACATTTTATCTTACCCTAATACTGCATTTTCCCCCTGCCTTAGTTCTTTAGTTCATCCCTCTACTAAACAAGTTATTAGTTATTGACTGATGTAAGTGTATGACAAAATGTAAGAATCAATAATTAAATGCTGTGTAACCTTTCTAAAATTATTTATTACAACTTGAAAGAAAAGTGTATGCACAGTACTTTGCTATTCATAGATTTTTAAAAGACAGTAAAAAGGACAATTAAGGGGTCAAGTCCACCACAAATATAAAGGAAAAGAAACATGAAAATTCTCATGCCAACTTTAAATTGCTATGTAAATGTTGGTTATTATTAGTAGTATTGCCCAAATGAATACTGAATAAGTCTTTCCTGCCTGATTCAACTTTTCTTTGGTTTAGAAACCACCTCAAAGTCTGCAATTTTCATGTAAAAATACATTGCCCTTTTAAAAAAAAAAATCTGAGTTTCTGTTCATAAAAACATCTAGATACTGTCTTCAGTCAAGTTAAAACAAACTGTGCAGAGTTTAACCCAACTATCGAATTTATTCTGTGTACTGTAATACGATGATGATGATGGTAGTGATGATGATGATGATGATGATGATGAACTCTGAAACTTGCTGAAGGAAAAATCTAGGATAATTTAATCCTTTGAATGCTATTTTAGAGTTTAACATGTAAGATTATTTCTCTGTGTTTTTCTGAGATGCTTAAACAGCATGTGGGCTGAAACTGTCTATTTTTTAATTGAACATTTTAGTAAAACAAAGAAAGGGGACAGATTTTTTTAATAGACTAAATCTTCATGGATAAAAAGAACACTGGAATATGATTTAAATTTCAGAAGAGGGAAAAATGAGAAGAGGAGAGAAAGAGAGAAGGAGAGAGAGATCACTGGAAAGATTATTGATAACTCAAGGACCCAGAGTCTACACTGGCTCAACAGTGTAATCGTGACAATGATTAACTACAAAACGGTGGTCTCAGTCTAAGGGTAAATAAGCTATCACCATGGCACTGAATGAAGGAATGGCATTCCACTGGAATGGGTCTCACTGCAGTGAGCTCTCTACCTGATGACAGCTACAATCAAGAGTGGCTGCCGGCAGCTGCTTTGCTCCAGGCCACATTCAATTATGTCGGCCTGCATTAGTCCCTGGCGAAGCTGTCACCTTCCAGCCTGTGAAGTGAGAGCATGAAGAGGCTCCTGAAGTCTCTCCAGTCCCTTGCTTCGGGTTCAGGGGAGGGAGGAAGGGAGGATGGGAAACAATGTGGAAAAAAAGACCATTAGCACTCTGACTGCTGGCAGCATTCATTTTGCTCATGTAGTGGGAAAAAAATAGCTTAGGTGAGCTGGATTCGAGAAGTTGTCTGGCATTGGATAATTGCAGGGATTGTTTTTTTTTCCTTTTCCTTCCTCCCTCCCTCCTCCAAGAAGGCATTCTTTTTCTGGAGGTACTGCCAAGGGAATGTCCTATTTCCAGGATTTTAGAATTACTCTTGCTTACCCTTCTCCAGAGACAGCTTCGAATATAGGAATACACTTTCTGATATCTACTACCTGAATGCCCCAAGAGATTCTCCAGTGGTTCTGATCTGCAAAAGTTGGAATATTTAACTTCTTGCCTAAAATGCCCAAAACTTTTGGAGGATGGAGTCATTTACAGAACTAGCAACAGAAACAGTGAACAAATGAATAATCAGCAAATCCAGTCAAAAACTGGAAAAGACTTTAAAAATAATTTAGGCCAGTCTCTTATTTTGCACATAAGGAAACTGAGGCACTGGAAGCAAAATTGATGCCTCATCTATAAAATGAGAATATTAGCTTAGATGGCTTCTAAAGTTGTAGGAGAACAGCTTTAGTGCTTAAAGGGACTTCAGAGTCATCCAGTCCAGCCAGCAGTGACTTTTCCAAAGATGAGACTTTAGAGATCACCTAGTTTATCCCTCTCATTTTACAAATAAGGAAATTAATGCATCATGACTTGTCCAAGAACACATATATAATAAAGAACAAAGTTAAAATTTGAAGCCATATGTTTTCAGATCCATTGTTCTTCCCCTATGTTGACCTTGTCCCCTATGTCCCCTTCTGAGTGACCCTGAAAACCTTGAAGACACAAAATTTTTTAATCCTAGGTCATAGAATCACAGAATCACACTTTTGCTCGACTCGAAGTTAGAGGACATAGATTTGAAAGCCACTCTGCTACTTACCCATCAGGAGGCCTTGGTCAAGCCATCAACCTACATTGGACCTGAATTTCCTCATCTATAAAATGAGAATGGTAGGCTAGATGATATCTAAGATACATTCCAATTCTAAAGCTAAGTTTCTATAACCATAAAAAGAAATTAACCCAATCCCTCCATTTTGCAAGTGAGAAAACTGAGGCCCAAAGTAGCAAGAAACACTACCAAATCCTTAGGCTAATATTTTGTTTATCCCTCTCCAAATGGATAAATAATGAGGATGGAGGGAACATTCACATAGGGGCTGGGCAGCATTGGAAGTGGGCATTGACTCAGAGTGTTCTTAACCTTTTCTGAGCATTTAAATAATGTCTATGACAGGGGTTTAAAGTCTGCTCGAGATCATACAACTAGTAAATGATTGAATTACTCTTTAAACCTATGTCCTATGATTCCAGATTCAACATTCTTTCCATTCTTGTTGGGTTAAGAGGTTCTTAGCTATGGAGGCATATCTTTTTTAATTTTCATAATTCTCAGATGGAAATAATTGTTCATGGCAATTCAACGTTTTCTGTGAAATAAAATCTTAAGAATATGGGAAATTAGGGGATCCAGTACAAGCCAGGGTTCAACTCAATTCCAATTAAAATGTATGAGAGCCTGTCGTGAGCAAGGCACTGTACCAGACATAGTGGGGAATTCACAAGAAGCCCCAGCCCTCACAGACTTTACTATTTAAATGCTGAAAAAAGACTATGAACACTGAATCACTGACCACTTTTGATGTTTCCCAGACCCTAAGTGAAAGTTCCCTCTATCCTTCTTATCCAGTTGGAGAGGGAAAAACACACATTAGCCCAAGGATTTGGTCACATCTCTTGCTGCTCCAAAAAACACTGGCATTTCTGGAAAATTTGGATATCCTCTGCATTCTCAGACTAATGCTTGGGATCTTCTTCTGTTGATCAGCAGTAAGAAATTGAAGGAAGAGAGTTTGTCCCACTTCTAACAAGGGGTGTTGCTGTGGAGAATCAAGTTAGCCTTCAAGCATTCAATTCTTTCTACTCCCTCCTCCCTGGAAAAGGGAGGAGCTGAATTCTTGGAGGTCTTGACCCGTCTTGACTCTCTCCTCCCTTAAGCCCTCTTCTCTTGTTCGAGCAAGACTGGAGGCAGTTATATACTACATAGAGAGCTGGAATTCAAGAATACCTGAGTTCAAATCTTAACATCTGACACTTACTACTATGTAACCTTGAGAAAGTCACAACCTCTAAGACTTTCAGTTTCTTCATCTTTAAAATGAGAGGTTTGGCCTCTGAGGTTCCATTCTAACTCTAAACCTATGCTCTGATCTCCCCATATTTTAAACACTTCAGTAACCTGCCAGTTGAACTATTAATCAGCATTAAGCCAGTCGGCAATGATAGAGTAATTCATATTAAACCCTATCTACTTTTGTGTGATTGTGATAATCTTCATACTCTCAGTATCTTGGGTGGTGTGTGTGTGTGTGTGTGTGTGTGTGTGTGTGTGTGTGTGTGTGTCCCTTTTGTAAGAAATAGCACACTCTTAGTAGTTCTATGGTGTAATGGAAATGCAAATTTAAAGATCTTCTCTGCCCCTAGGTTAAGTGCACCTGGAGCCTGTGGTGCCAGGCTTGTTTTTAAGGAACTCCCACACCTTGATACTTTGTGATTGGGCAATGAGTCAAGAAGGTTGTTACATTATCTGAGCCAGGAGAAGGTTATATAATCCCTGATGTGAGGCTTTGCTTTGGGGCTTATTTTGAGAAGTGTTGTGTGACCTGACCAGATGAGACTCTGGGCAGCTGTTGTTGAGACCCCCCCCACCACCACCGCTTTGAAAACCCAGATATTGATGCTTCCCTCTCTGGTAACTGTGATTTAGTATTGATGCAATGGTTGGGCAGTTTGGAAGCCTGTCTGCCTGATCTGTTTGTTTCTCTGTTTTGAAACTTCTGTCTGTATACTCTGAAGTTTGGGGTGCTGACCTTTTTCCCCTGAACTAGGTAAATGATATGTTGGTTTGATTAAAGTAAGCTTGTTAACCCATTTTGAGTTGTTTTCCTTTTGAAAAGCAGATCTGAGTTGGCAGCCACCCTGGGGATGTTGGGGTGCTTGCTGCTACATATGGAAATAATGATTTTTTAAAAAGACTTTTCTAAAGGAAACAAAGTAAAATAACAAAACTCCCAAGTGTGAAATAAATTCCAGATTCCACAGCTTCAAATTGAATTGGCATTTCAGTTGAATCAGAATCTAGCTGTATTTAACACCTGTTCCATGATCATATTTCTATAAAACAAATTATTTACTGTTTCTCTTTACGTCCCCAATGGGAAGAATTTTGCTAAGTAGACAAACAACCTTCCTTTGACATTAGAACAGGTCAATTATCGGGCATAAAACTCACAAAGCCACAAATTTATCCATAGTGTTGAAGTGATGGGATAAGGAGTATAAATGAGAAAGCTGCTTTTACCCTTGCCCATCATGCCTCCCTCTAGGAATATTGAATCAAGGCTACTGTCAAATTAGCAGAAGTTTGCTTCAGGACCAATTTGAACATTGTTAAATTACTATGGAAAAAAATTGTTATAATATAGTTATAAAGTGAGCTTCAGCAGACACAGCTTAGGTTTTACCTTCATAGGAGAGTGTTTGGCATATAAGAAATAACATTAGAAAGACCAGACCCAACAACTGAGACACGTTTCTTAAAGTTACTACAATTTCTCCTGTCTGTGGAAATGCCCTTCAAATACAAATTATTACAAGAAGATGCTATAATTTTACTTTGATATAAAACATTTTCATCCTATTTCCATTTTCTTTGTCTTATACATTAAGGGGAGGAAGGTCTGTGTCAAATGATGCAGCTTGATTCTTTGAGGTATTCTTAAATTCCAATCCTTGTGTTAATTGTTGCTTTGAGTTGAATTGAAGAACAAAAATTATTATTGTCCTCAAGAAAAGAAGACACCTATAGGGATTTTCTATTATAAAAACCAAAAAAGGTTTCTATTATAAAAAACAAAATAAGGGTAGCTGGGTGGTGCAGTGAATAGAGCACTGGCCCAGAGTCAGGAGGACCTGAGTTCAAATCCAGCCTCAGACACTTAACACAAAAACTAGCCATGTGACTTTGGGGAAGTCACTTAATTCCAATTCCCCTCCAAAAAGAAATATATATGCTTCAGAGCCTCCTACAAACAAATTATCTTGTGCACAATGGTTATGAGGAGAGAGAAGGAGGTCGGACACAGATCACTTGATGTTTAATTAGCTTTAGAATTAGGACAGTCATCATAAGAATATAATCATCTTGTTCTCTACCCAAGGGCAAGCTGGGGCAGTGTCCATATGAGACGAACAGAAGCAAAGGTGACCCTCCTTCCATACATCAATATATGGAATGTGAGGTAACTTCCTACATTGATATGGACAACAACCAGTTCATAACTTAGTTGATAAATCTTAGGGAGTTACCTAAAGCTCTGAAAGTTTAAGTGACAGTGTCAATCAGAAAGTTTGAACTCAAATTTTCCTGACTTCAAGTCTAGCAAATGGACTACCAAACCATGATATTTTTTGACCACTATGAAATATTTTACTATCATGACAATAAAGAACGATGGGGAAGTGCAAAGCCCAAGTTTATTGCAGCAATGTGTAAATTATTTCTGTGAGAATAAAAAGACATACAATCAGTACAATTGCTGCATACACATATTTGCATGGGCAACAAAACTCTTTGGGAGACATTATAGGCACAAAATTCCTCCATATACTCAATAGGGATCTAGACATTGGGAAATGTGAACCAATAAATGAGCAAACAATATAGTAGCTTGCCATGTTATACTTGGTAAGTATTAGCCTCTATAAGAAATGATGACCAGGTTGATTTCAACAAAACCTGGAAAGATTTAAATGAACTGATGCTGAGTGAAATGAGCAGTATCAGGAGAACATCACACAAAGTAATAACAGCATTATGCAGTGATCAACAACGATTGACTTAGCTCTCCTCAGCAATACAATTATCCAAGACAACTCCAAAAGACTCATGGTGAAAAATTCTATCCACATTCAAAGAAAGAACTGATGGAGTCTGAAAGCAGATCAAAGGATACTATTTTCACATTATTTTTTTCATACTCCCCCCCCTTTTGTTCTGTTTCTTCTTTTACAATATGACTAATATGGAAATGTGGTTTACACAATTCCAAATATACAGCCTACATCAAATTGCTTGCTGTCTTAGGGAGGAGAAAGGGAGAAAAAAAATTGCAACTCAAAATCTTATAAAAATGAATGCAAAAAAAAATACAATAAAAAAGTGTATGTGTCCATTTAGACCTGAAAAATAATGGCAATGAAGGCATTTTTTACACTAAACTAACAAGGCTATAATCTAAGAAGAAGGAGTAAAAATGAGGATATGGATTCTTCAGAAGGAATATATTCTTAAAGAGAAAAGCTCAGAGCATGTCAAGGTATTTTTTATAAAATATCCCTCTGTAAGTAAATAGAACCAGGAAAGCAACTTGAATAATGACTACAACAATGTAATTGGAAATAATAATAATAATAACAAATGACCAAAACTGAAAATCATATAATTAAGAATGTGCCCTGAGGAAACTTGAAAAAAAGAAAAAAAAAACCCTGTTTTAAATCTTGTTCATCTGTATAGTAAAATTCTTTATCTGATATAGAGAACAATGACTCTGTGAATCAAGCTTTAGGCACTTTGTGATGTAATGCTCGATGACCATTTAGTCCCAATTTGGTGCAATAGAAGGATCCTGGTACAAAGAAACATGAGTTCTTCCCTTGTATCTGCCAATGACTATGTCTAGATATATGACCTTGGGGAAATCATATAATATTTCTGGGCCCTGGTTACCTTAACTGTAAGATGGTGATCATAAGGTTTTCCCTGTTTGAAGGTAGGGCACTGGACTTGGATTCTTGAGATCCCTTTGAGCTGAACACCTGAATTATAAGCCACTTAAACAAAAACAGGAAAGGCAGCTGTGTGAATGGATAGCAGGAAGCCTAGGTTCAAGCCTCATCTCTAGTACATATTCACTTTGGACTTTTAATTTCTCAGTACTTCAAGCAGCAATGTTTTGTTAGAGTGAATTTCCACAACGAAGGTACCCAAAATAGATAATATAGAGATCTAGACCAAAAAGAGTTGGAGAGTGGGTGAACAAGAGAGATATTTTAGCCAAGCTACTCCATAAATTCTTTGAAGGGATGATTTTACTTAGACTGCCTCAAAATATACTGGGTAATGATACTACTCTTGACTTGGGTTCACTTAGGAGCATTAACTGTCGCCTAAGGAAATAAAATATTCTTGGCTCAAATTACAATATATTCTTTTTCCTGATATAATCTCTGACTTAGTGGAAGCCACTTACCTTTCTGATGCCTCCATTTCTACTTATTCTTTTTTACCCTGGAAGGAGCAACCAATACATACCCCTGAGTAGAGAGAAGAAAAACCTCTCTTGCCTCTATCACACTGCCTTTCAAATATCTAAGGTAGCTAGGCTTATCCTCAGCCATATAATGAGAGCAACTTAGCCACCATTACTGTCACACTCCTAGCATCATAATGGCAAAAGGAAACCCTTTCTTGTATACCTATTTTAAGTACACAGAAATGTGAATTTAAAGAGGTCACAGGGTACATACCCTTTGACCCAGCAATACCACTACTAGGTCTATATCCCAAAGAGATTATTTAAAAAGGGGGGAAGCACCCACATGTGCAAAATATGTATAACAGATCTTTTTGTGGTGGTAGAGAATGGGAAATTGAGGAGATGGCTATCAATTGGGGAATGGCTGAACAAGTTGTGGTATTATCAATGTAATGGAACACTATTGTTCTTTAAGAAATGATCAGCAGGCATATTTCGGAAAAGCCCAGAAAGACTTACATGAACTGATCTTGGTGAAGCGAGCAGAACCAGGAAAATATTGTACACAGCAACAGCAAAATTGTTCGATGATGGGGCAGCTAGGTGGCACAATGAGTAGAGCGTCAGCCCTGGAGTCAGAAGGACCTGAGTTCAGTTCCGGCCTCAGACAATTAACTCACACACAAACGAAAACCTAGCCGTGTGACCTTGGGCAAGTTACTTAACCCCAATTGCCCTCCAAAAAGCAAAAAAAAATATATATATATATATATATATATATATATATATAAAATAAAAAATAATAAAAAAATTATTCGATGACTAATATGATAGACAGACTAATACCTCTGAAATACAATGATCCAAGACAATTCCAAAACATTTGTGATAGAAAATGCTAACCACATCCAGAGAAAGAACTATGGAGTCTGAAATATAGATTGTGCAGACTGAAGCATTGTATTTTCCCTTTTTTTTGTTTTTGTTTTTCCATTCTTCTAGTTTTTCCCTTTTATTCTGATTCTTCTTTCACAGCATGACTAATGTGGAAATGTTATTTTTAATAAATTAATTTATTTAGTTCTCATTTTCAACATTCAACTCTTCAAGTTTTGGGATTTTTTTTTGTTTGTTTCTTCGTTTTGTTTTTGGTTTGGTTTGGTTTGGTTTGGTTTGGTTTGGTTTTTGCTTTTTGGAGGGCAATTGGGGTTAAGTAACTTGCTCAAGGTCACATGGCTAAGTTTTTGTTTGTGTGTGCATTATGTGTCTGAGGTCAGATCCGAACTCAGGTCGTTCTGACTCCAGGGCTGACACTCTACTCACTTCAACACCTAGTCACCTCAACCTCTACCAAGTTTTAATGCAAATATGTTTAATATGATTGTAGGGGTGGCTAGGTGGCTCAATGAATAGGGCACAGGCCCTGGAGTCAGGAGGACCTGAATTCAAATTCGGGCTCAGACACTTAATACTTACCAGGCATGTGACCTTGGGCAAGTCACTTAACCCCAATTGCCCCTCCAAAACAAAAACCATGATTGTACATGTATCAGATTGCTTGCTGTCTTGGGGAGGGAAGAGTATAGGAAGAGGGGGAGAAAAATTTGAAACTCAAAATTTTACAAAACTGCATGTTGAAAACTATCTTTACATGTAATTGGCAAAAAATAAAATAATATTAAGAAAAAAAAAAGAGGGCAGAGGCAAATGTTACAGAAGAACTACTAAGTTGAATGCTCCTTATTGATACCTCTGACAGATCTGTAACCATAGTGGGACCACCAGTGCTTTGTCCCAGGATACCAAACTTAAAAGAGTGCTGACAAAATTCCAAATGTTCAGCACTGAAGAAGCAGCCTAATTGACCATAATAATTAGTGATAATAAGAAAGTACCAGATGGAGGTTTACTGGGGTGAGTTAGGTTTCTCACCCCCTCTTTGCATGTCAGAGGGTCTCTATCATCATCCCCCTCTACACACAGAGAAATGAACTTCCCCCACCTTCAGCTGAAGGTATACATTACACCACTTGTTAATGGCATAGTTTGTAGCATTTGCCCTGGGTGCAAAAAGTCCTAGTTGTAGCTCTGTTCTCAATACCTTTCATACCATCAGTTCCAGCCCTATTATTAAGTATGCTGCTAGAATCATTATACATCGAGCTATTCTGACTACACACATTAGATGAGAGATATGCTCTCATTGTCTCTTCATTGAAATGCCTCAGAGGGCTGTACCCTAAAGTTTTCTGATAGCCCTTCCTCTCATTTGTGGAATAAAGAAAGGGGAACCTCATTACTAAGCATTTCCAAGGTTATCAATGAAAAATGCCCATAGTAACAATTCATGAGAGGATCTCAGTCAGCAACCCACAGTGCTCCAAAAGTGCACAATCTACTCTTTGCAAGTGAAGTCTCTAGAACTGTTACCCAATCAACATTGTGTGGCCTAACTCACTCAGTTTCTGGTGACTTGGGCCTACAATCATATTAGACAATTTATAGCTCTAAAAATATCCAGACCAAAGTATTGCACATAGAACAGATTGCACAAGGGCACATGGGGACAACTGCACTGTGGGCTCCAAACTATTACACCTCCCATAATCACAGTCAGATTGGGAATCCCAGAGGAAATTTTGCATTTGGAAGCAGAATGCCATTTTTTTGTTGTTGTGGCATAATTTCCCAGCTGCTGGAAAAGGGCCTAGTGTGCCCCTTTATCACAGAAAAATAAAAGTGATACCATTGTTAATAGATTGAGATTTCACTGTGTCTCCCAAGTAACAACAGGCACCCGGAGAGAAGCCATTTTCTGAGGGAGAAAATATCTTCATATGATTTAGATAAAACCATCCTATTGTTCTGGGAACTCCCACCCACCCCCCACCCCTGCCATTAGAGGGACAAATGGTGACAGGAAACAATTGGGAAATGAAAAATTTCTACCATTTTCAATAAAATTATGTTTTCTAAATTAAAAAGAATTCTGTTTTATTGATTTCCCCCATCTTGACTACAACAGTGAATCCTCTGGAGTCTTAAAAGAGAGAAGACCCATCCTGTGTACCCATGATTCCCAACTGTTTCTCTACTTGAACTGAGTTTGTGCCTGAAGTGTGCTAATCTTTATCAGAGTTTTGAAGGAAGTAATGTACCAGAATTAGCTAAGAAAAGGAAGGAATGGAATTGTAGGTTGAGGGACAAAAATATTTAGGGAGAAATGCGTGTGACATATATTTTAAATGATTCTGAAATGGATATATGGAATAAAAGAAGTCAGTATGAAGAATGGAAAAGTTTAAAGAGAATGGGGGCTTCAGAGAATGGAAGTTTATGTAGGGCCTTGAATGCCAGGGCTTCCAAAATTTATCTTTGATTCAGTAAGCAATAGGGGTCTCAAGCAATAGTTTGAGGATATGTGTTTGAGCGTTTGTCAAATGTTTGAAGGATAGACTAAGAGATTTAAAAAGAACCTGGAACAGTAATGTTGATAGGAATTTGTCAGAATGAAGTTAAGAGAAGTGACCATGAAAATGGACAAGGTTAAAACTTTGAACACATATTAGAGAAAGGATTGGCAGGGATTGGTGACTGTTGGTATATTCCATGTAGTATCTGACACGTATTGAGTTATCAACATATGTCCACTAAAGTTAGCATTAGGAATGTCATTCATTCTTTACTCTGTGTGTGATTTAAACTTTTAGCTAGCCTCTTTCTCTTCTCTACCAGAAAATAAGCTACTTGAAATTAGAGACTGGGTTTTTTTATTATTTTATTCTGAGCATCTTGCATAGTGCCTTGCGGATAGTAGGTACTTGTTAAATATTTGTTGGATGAAAATTAATTGAATTCTATTATCACAGATTTCAGAAAATACAGTCCCTGTCATCATGATTCTGGAATGCCTTAGATTATTATTTTAAATTCATGGGTTTTATTAAAAATCATATACAGACATGTTTTATTATCCTGCAATTCCATCTATTCATAATGAAAAGAGTATTGTAATAGGAAACAGAAAGCTGATCTTAGAGTTATAGCTCTGCCAACTACTGGTTGTGTGATCTTGGGGGTAATAATAGTAATAACAGATAACATTTATATAGAGATTGCTATGTGTCAGACACTGTGTTAAGTGCTTTACAATTATTATTATTACTATTATTATTATTATTATCTCATTTGTTCTTCAGAACAACACTTCAAGGTAGATGCTATTATTATCTCCATTTTGCAGATGAAGACACTGAGGAAGAATGGTTAAATGACTTGCCCAGAATCACACAACTAGTGAGTATTAGAGGTTGAATTTAAACTCAGGTCTTCCTTACTCCAAATCTAGTGTTCTATCCACTGAACCACCTAGCTGTAAAATATTTAACCTGAAATTAGTCTTCTCACCTTTAACATCATCAGCATAAGAGCTCTCCAGGGTTGTTGAAGGGATCAAATGAAACCATGTGAAAATATTTGTAAACAGGAAAGTTTCTCTCTCTCTCTCTCTCTCTCTCTCTCTCTCTCTCTCTCTCTCTCTCTCTCTCTCTCACACACACACACACACACACACACACACACACACACACACACATATCATCTTAGTATTTGACCTTTTTGAGAAAAGTATTTATCCCTGACCAGAAATATTTTCTGAACTTTTGGAGATTCAAATTACACCAAAGTTACAAATTATCTGATGAATTTAAACTCTTAGAAAGCAAGCATATAACTATGTACCTTATTTATTCTCTACTAAACATCATATTCAAATTACAATTCAATTTAACTTTACCAACATTTATTAAATGCATACTGTATATAGAGAAAATTCAGAAAAAGTAAGATCTCTGACTTGACAGAGTTGTAATAGGATGACAATAAGAGAATAGAATAGTCTAGTATATGATTCTTCACCATTTTTGTATCAGACTCTTATTGGTGTAGTGAAAATTTTGTATTCCTTCTCAGAACAATGCATGTTGCCTATATTTTAAAAAATGCTGTTTCATTTAGAGGACAGTGAAAACAAGGACATAATATTTTTCCCATTCAAGTTCACAAATCCCCTGAAATCTCTCCATGTACCCCAGGTTAAGAATCTCTAGTCTATTAGGATAAAATGAAGTTTACAGTTATATAAGCATGCTGTTTGTAATAATAATTATAGCCAACAGATATAAAGAACTTTAACTTTTGAAAAGGACTTTACAATTATTGTCATTTAATTTTATATGTAAATATCTTGTTTGATATATATACCTGTATTATATATATGTAAAACACTATTGATGCTATTATATGGAAATTAAGGAGCCACAAATAAAGTACTCTGTGAAGCCCAAAAGAAAAATGATTATTACTATTGAGGGAGACCCCATAGAGGAGGTGACATTTTGAGTTGGTCTTTAAAGAATGGGCATTGGTAGGACAGTGATAAAAGGGCCAAAGGGTCTCATAAATGTCCACTAATTTTAAAACAGCTTGACACACTGTTCTCTTGTTGAAATATACATTTTGCAAATCGTCAAATTAATCTTGAGTAAGGAATTGCTTATTGAAATACCTTTGAGCAAAAGATCCCTTGAAACATAGACAATAAAGGCAAACTCTGTATGATGATTGTTCCATGGCCAAGAGTAACCAGTCAATCAACAAACATGTATTAAGCTTCATCTCTGTGCTAGACACTGTGCTAGGCCCTGGGAATAATAAGGCAAAAGTAAAACTCATTTAAAAATGAAAGGTATTGTTCTGAAATATGGAAGTACTTTGTATTCAATGGCACCTGACACAGATTCATTGAAGGGAGCAAAAATTAAGGACTTGTAGCTGTTGTACTCATGAAAACTTGATCCCTGGAGTTTCCTCTGGCTTATAGAAAGGAAAGCAGTATAGATTGAGTATTGATAGGTATCTGTAGTGAGGCATTAAGTTCAGCTGAGCACACAAAGATCAAACCCCTCTAGTTTGCCCTTATGAGAACCAATCAGATATATTCATCATTGGATTTTGTGTAAGGAAACACTTGATTAATCATATGGAGGATCCTCTGGCCTTAACAAGTGGCTGATGGGCTAAGCCAGGATGATCAGAGCAATAATTTGCTTTCCAGGGAATTTCCAAAGGCATGCTTAGTAGAAAACAAGAAGAAAAGAAAGAGGAAGGAAGGAAGGAAGGAAGGAAGGAAGGAAGGAAGGAAGAAAGGTTTCTCGGACATTTGTTAGCTTGGGACAAACATACACAAAACAATGAGGGAGTTTGTTCTTGTCATTGTTTTATTTGTTTTTTAAACAATCTCCTATATGATGGTCAAATTGCCATTTACTTTAAGGATTCTTTTCTTCTATCATTAAGATGAGCTAGTCACAGATGGTGACCCTTCTCATTTGCATCTTAGTTGCAATGAATGCTAAATATTGGAAACATCAGAATATATTCATAATTTTCATTATAGAGCCACCAGGTGAATAGAATCCACTGTCTCAACTTCAGCTTGTTTATTCTCCTTGTATTACGAATCTGCATGTTTTTTGAGCCCAATTTACTTACTGACAAATCTTTTAATTTTTCTGTTAATTGCTAGAAGTTATATAACACTTTCAGGCTTGCAAAGTGCTTTAATCTATTATCTCATTTGATCTATTAATATATGTAAATTCCACACTGAGTGAAAGGAGGAAACCTGAACAGTTCGGAGATCAATGCTCACATAAAATCATCTTGTTTCATATTAAAACTAAATTGTCATTTTTTAGGATTTACTGTAAGACAGCTTCATAGCATTTTGTTTCTAATGCCTCAATATTTCTCATTCTATAAAAGCTGATTGATATCCCAAAATTCTACATAAACATTCCCATTGGCTTTTGAATGTTTTGCCTCCATGAAGTTGCAACATTTGGGACCAAAATGATATCTACATGGACTATCTAACAAGAATGAATTCAATCATGGGATTTTATTTTGCTTGACTATGCATATTTGTTACAAGGCTTTGGTTTTTCTTTCTTTTTTTTTTTTTTAATTTGGAGGGGAAGTAGAAGGAGAGACAAAATAAATGCTTTTTTTTTTTTTTAAAGCAATTGGGGTTAAGTAACTTGCTCAAGGTTACATGGCTAGTCATTATTTATGCGTGGGTGCTCATTTTCTGAGGCCAGATCTGATCTCGGGTCATCCCAACTCCGAGGCCGGCGCTCTTACTCACTGCGCCACCTAGCCGCCCCTTTAGGGCAATTGGGGTTAAGTAACTTGCCCAAGGTTACACGGCTAGGTTTTTGTTTGTGTGGGTTAAGTGTCTGAGGCCGGATCCGAACTCAGGTCCTTCTGACTCCAGGGCCGGCGCTCTATTCACTGCGCCACCTAGCTGCCCCGAAATAAATGCTTTTTAATTGGAAAAAAAAATTTACAAATGCATTTAGACCTGAACTTAACAAAGAGAATGTCTATAATTCATTTGATCTGAGGTTTTTCCTCCTAAGGTAGTCCTAGATTTAGTTTCAAGGACTATAGAAATCATTTTGCCCAACCCACTCATTTTACAGATAAGAAAACTGAGGTCCAGAATGGTGAAGGACTTGCCCAAGTCCACAAAGGTATCAAGTAGTAGAGTTAGGATTTGGGTCATATTCTCTGATTCATTAACTCTTTTCACTGTACCAAGCTGCCTCCCCAAATTCTCCTTCCATAAAGAACCTTCCTAAAGGTCCAGATGGAAAAGTTATTGGTATCTTATTTTAAATATTCATTGTGCTTAGAGTTTAATAAGTGGGTATCTATTATGGTTTGATGTTTCCATTTTGAAACAGTATTTGGAGATCCATGAATGAGTTGGTTTTGTGGTGATACATCTCTATGATACCAGTGATATTTTCAATAGATGCCAAATCTTTCTTTCTAGATCCTTTGAAAATAGAATGAATAGAATACAAGATCTGGGAGAGTGAGATAATCTAGTCTACCCCTTTCATTTAATATATCAGGAAACTGGGGTCAGAGCTGGGAAGTGACTCATTTAAGATGGTCAGGTAGGCACTAGAATGTATGCTTTCTGACTCCCTTCACACTTACTATTACTAACACCTCATTGTCTTTGCATTGACACGTGAGACTTCACTTAGAGCTAATGACTGGTCTCAGGGAATAAATGTAAAATGTCAGTCCATTTTGTGAGGTCAGAAGTATAACTGGAGTATCCCCTTCAAATTTACTGATTGATTGGAATTAGCAAAAGATGTAGGCACCATCTCTATGGTGTCATGAGAAATTAGAAATGAACCTTCCTACACATATTTGTGAGGCAAAAGTCAGGCAGGACCAAGTTTCAGAGGCAAGTACCAGATTCAGGGTGCCAACCAGGTATGAAAGGAAGAAAGAACACATGTTGTCAGCTAGGATTTGAGAAATTGACAGCTAAAGCCAACAAGGGTCAAACCAGAACATAAGAACAAATGAGGTAGGTAAATTCTAACCCCACCAAATCTTCTGGCTCTGCTCCTGCTTTCATGGAAATCTTACTAATACCCTAAATAAGAAACGTTGAAGTAGATTTCCTAGAGGGCTTACCTTGGATTCAGGGTGATCTGAGTTCCAATTTTGCCTCTGATGCCTACTAGCTATGGGATCAGGAATATTTATATTAACTTCTCATTGCCTCCAGGCAGCACACCAAAATTATAAGTTAGTAATTAATATAATTGGAATTCAGAATTACCTACACACATGAAATCACAGGGCTAGAACCAAATAAATATATAGTTTAAAGTTCATGAGCAATATTAATCTGGGAAGTGGGTGGGAGTTAACAGGCTCTTCTGTTTTCTTCTTATTGAGGCAGCCAGTCCTGAAAGTCAAATCCTAAAATGTAATTCACTATAAGCATAACCTCCCATTACTCTGATCAATGGCATTTCCCAAAGATATTGTTGGTACATTAGAACTGTAGTTCCCACTCTGCATTCACCCTTTCAACTCCTGCTTACATTGGCAGGGCAGGTCTCCAAAGGGTGCTTGATTACTTCTCAATTCAGGATTCTAGGGGCAACTCTGAGAGACTGAAATTTTTATTAGTACTATTCATGAGCCCTACCAATGTCATTCCTAATATCACTTAACCAATTCACATCTCCTTGATACCCATTAACCAATCAATATCAGTTTTTACAACAATATTTACTGAGAAAGTTTAACAAAGCCATACAGTATACCCCTAGGTCTGGAGACACAGTTTCCCTTTTACACAACTACTTAGTTCCTGAGAGTAGATTCAAACTTAAAGTGATTGCTAAAAACATTTCCCTCCTCCAAACTGGAGAGCATGGCATACTTCCTAGCCCTGGAAGCCCTTTTATCCTTTAGTGCCAAGTTCACTGCTGGGTATGGCATGAATAATTGTTCCCTTATTTATATGGGCAGACATTTTGCTAGGCTGGGTCAAGCAGGTTGATCTTCAGTCCTGCTGCAAGGTCTCCTTGTTGGGCTCAGCTACACCCACCACTGACTGACTCCATGATTCTGGTTGTTGGTGGTAACAAATAGCTTTGAGATGTCCTCTAGTCTCACGAGTGGCCTGGATGTTTCCCATCTCAGTATTTGCCTGAGATCGAGAAAGAAGAAACACATTAGAAATAGATGTCATGTCTTCATTGACACGTAGGTATTCAGTGGGAAGATAAGAAAACAGAAGGTTTTGCCTTTCGCTCTATCTAGAGATTTATAGAAGTTCTTCCAGAAGAAGGGAGGGGGAGAGAGAGACAGACAGACAGACAGACAGACAGACAGAGACACACACACACAGAGACAGACAGACACACAAAGAGGCAGAGAGAGAAAGAGACTGTTGACTATAACTTTTTTTATGCAGACAATTTATACAGACAATTCCAATTTAGCATCCAATTAAAAGGTTTTTCATCACCAAATAATAAAGCAGCCATAGTCAGAGGATACTTGGATTTGCTCTGAAGTGGGAAGAAAGTCCCCTCAATCATGCATGCCTAGAAGCAAGATTACCAGGTGTCCAAATGGGTTGCAACCAGACAAGGTATATTGGGTATCCTCTAAGCAATGGAGTAACATTGGCCAGTACCTCTAACTAAACCCCATCATAATATGATGAAACCTTGTCATGATGTTCATTTATAACATTGTTGCTATGGGATTAGCTGCCTCTTTCAAGGTCACCTGTACTGATTTTGTCAGTTCAGGTAAAGATGTTAGATGCAGTATGCCTGGATGACCACACACACACACACACACACACACACACACACACACACACACATACCTATGTGTGCATACACATATGTATAGATGTGTGTATTATCATGTTTATGCAGCTGATTATAGAATTAATTTCCAGGTTTCGTGAAGTTAGTCAATAAGCATCTTAAGTGCTTAATATATGGCACTCACTGTTCTAAGTTCTAGGGATACGAAGAAAGGCAAAAGCAGTCCTTACTCTCTGGAGCTCACATTTTTACAGGAGAGAGAATATGTAGAGAATTAGGTACCTGAAGTTATATAGAGCAGATAAAAGGTAATCTTAGAGAAGATGACATTAATAGCTGACGAGACTGGAAAAGGTCTCCTGTAGATGGTAGGATTTGAACTGAGTCTTAAAGGAAACCAGAGCAACTTAGAAGTGGGGGTGATTGGGCAGAACATTCCAGGTACTAGGGACAGCCAGTGCAAAGGCACAGAGATGGGAGGGAGAATATCGTATTTAAGGAACTGAAAGTATGCAAATATATGTGGATAATCTACCACCCCAGCCATTCACCTCTTCAGTTTGGGTTTCCCAGTCTTTGCTGTTGAACTGTGGAGAAATTGAGGCTGAAGCAGAATGACTTGCCCCAAGGTCACACAAATGCTTGCTCATGACCACCAAGATTAAGGTCATAAAAGCCATTCCTGAAACTGCTTGCTCTTGTGATGTTGAATGTAGTGCCTGAACATGTTGGTCCAATCTGTCATATTTGAGTGCGTGTAGAAGGGTTGTTTTGCCCGAGTTGTCCAAACCCTCATTCTTCGATACTCATGATCTACAGGGGTATAAGTTATGCCTACGGGAGCCTCCTCACCCAGGCAAGGCCTATGAGAATGTTCGCTTGGTTCCTGCATTCCCAGGGTCTACAAGAAAAAAATCATCATAATAGTAATCACCATAATGATAGTTATTCTTGGACACAGGCTCCATCAGTTCCTATGGTGAGTGAGTAAGATAGACAGGCTGTAGAGAGAGGATATTTTTCATCGGATGTTTTTATTTTTTGCCTTTGGCAAAAAATTCCACCAGTAGTGATAAATAATTCCATATCCCTAAGTGGAAATTATTATTATTTTCAAGTACAAGTCACAGCTGGTGCCTTGCTTGTCAGCTCCCACATAGGCACAGATGCTCTGTGCACACCTGTTGACAATTTTGGGGGGGGAGGGGGTCGGCGAGCAGTCGGTTCACCACCTCAGCTACCACTCTCCTTCATATTAGTGGGGTCCCCTGCAAAAGCAGCCCAGGAGAGCGAAAGGAACAGGCTGAAGAAAAGGTGGGAATAGGCAGTGTTGATTTTGCCCGCAGGGTGAGAAAATACACCTACTTCTCTGAAGCTTTGTTCTCTCGGCCTACTTGCTTCTTGCTGGCTCCCTTCCCTTCTTTACTACTGGAATGAATGAAAACAAAAAACTTTCACAACTGCATTATCAGGTCTAGCATCAGAAACTAGATCCTCGAACCAATATATCCCTTATATATTTTTGGAAAATGAAGGCAAAGTTTATCTCCTGTGCCCCCTACATTGTCCTCTATATTTGAAACCTTCTCTATGTCCTTTGAGAAGGAATATGTTCGATTTGAAAAGCATCATGTAACTCACAAAGCAGATTTAATGATATGAACTCATTTAAACCTCACCACAACTCTATGAGGAAATCACTATTTGAATTATTTTTTAAATGGAAAAAATGAGGCTCCTGATGATGAAGTCCAAGGTCATACAAGTTAAGTTTCAGAGTCAGAGCTTAAACTTAGGTCTCTAGATTGTCCAGCTAATATTCTAGCTCCAATCCCTCATGTTGCCCCACTTTTAAAGCTACCATTTTCCCTGCCCCCCACCCTTACCCAAGTAGAATAAGATAATATTATCCTACCACTCACTCAGAAAAAAAAAATTTGTTCCAACCATCTTATGTACAATCCCCAGAATCCTATTGGAGGGGACCTAAAGTTTATAGGCTTATAATAGAAGGGATCTCAGGGACTGCCCAGTCCAATTCCCCCATCTTACAAATTAGGAGATTTAGGTGCAAGGGGACTATGGGATTTGGCTAGGGTCACATAGGGAATAAAGAGGAAGGCCAGGATTCAAAGTCACATCCTTTAAGATAAACAATGCTGAAACTCTTCTTTAAAATCTTGGCAAACATGGAAATCGGATGTAAATACCCTAATCAACTAATTTAATAATCCCTCCTAAAGAATCAACTAACTGATACACTAACTGAATCAACTGCATCTTCCCACCCTTTGAAATTCACTTAAATTCATTAAGGCATGACACTAAGGCTGGAAACTTCAAAACACATTGGCAGACTGAGCAGGAGAGAGAGATCTTTTTGGCACAATAGCTTCCAAAGTCACAGCACTTGAGGATGGGGGCAGGGACTATAGCGACTTCTCTGCCTTTGATTTATCATTCAGGTCAAAAGAAATTCGATACATAGTGGGGTTTTGTTTTTTTGTTTTTTGTTTGTTTTTTTTTAATGTGTAAGACCTCCACACTAAAATCTCTGCATCTTTTTCTCACAGCCACTGATAAGTACCTAACTTTGGTACACTTTGGCCACCAGTGTCTGACTTTCACAGTGTGAGTAGGAGAAAAAACAGTAAAACAGCTGAACCTGTTCTTTCCTTTCAGTCATCTGCCTCCCTGAACTTTCTCCTTCTTTCTTAAATGGTCAATGCTTGAAGACTCTCTTCACCCTCTTCCTGCTTATCAGAAACCTCCTCAGGAAAGTTTCTAACAAACTCATTCACACTCAAGTGTGAATGACTGAGAAAGCTCGATGAATTACCTCTCCCAGGGGATTTGCCTTTTAACAGGAGAAAAGACCAAGGATTTGATCTCTAATTCAATGGATTTCAGGCATTGGCAAAAGATCATTAGAAAGAGTTCAGGAGAAGAAGGGAAAGTATTGTTTCAGATCCTCCTGAAGTCATCATGTCTTTCAGGTGCTAAGTCAGAATTGTGCTGATCTCAACTCTTTAAAAAAAAAAAAAAGGTATTTACAATTAGTTTACAACATTCAGTTCCACAAGTTTTGAATTCTAAATTTTCTCCCCCACTCTCTCCCTCTTCTTCCGTCCCACCATGGCAGCGTGCATATCTTCACATTAGACATTTGTCAAGTTGTAAAGAAGAATTATAACCACCAAAATGAATAACGAGGAAGTTGAAACAAAACAAAACAAAACGAAAAAGAGAGAGACAGCAAGTAGTTTGCTTTAATCTGCATTGAGATTCCGTAGTTCTTTCTCTGGATGTGGATAGCCCTCTCCATCATGAGTCTTGAGACGAGCCCAGTCTATCAAAGTTAGTCATCACAGATACAATGTGTCTGTAATTGTTGGACCCAACTCTTACTGGCTTTCTAGCCCCCACTGTTAAATTTTCAAGGTAAGCATTTACACCTCAGAAATTGGCAAATGTTACAAATCAAGGCATGATTTGGTGTTTTGTTTTATTGTCTAGACTTAACGTTTTCTGCATCATTTCCTTAAAACTGAAGATTATGTTTTAAAATGTGTCCTATGGTACAATTTTTCCCCCCGATAGCAGATTGTTAAATGTTTACCAGCACATTCCTGACCATACTCTGGCCTGGTCATGCATTTGTAAAGTAAGTGCAATTTACATAAATAGCAGTGCCCTATCCAGGCATTCTTTGTCATTAGGAATTGGACCTGAAATTGCATAATATTAGTGCATCTACAGGGGCTATCTTGGTTCCATAGGAAAAAGGTTTACCATATTATAAAGGAATAACAGGACAAACTGTAATACAAGGTTTGCTAATAAAGTCAGACACTGTTTCCATTTTTATCCTTATATCACCAGATTGCCTCACGGTACTTGGCAAATGGTTGTAAGTGTGGTGGTTGTTTTTCAGTAGTTCCAATCATGTCTATCTCTTCATGATTCTTCTTAGGGGCTTTCTTGACAAAAATCCTGGAATGGCTTGCCATTTTTTTTCTCTAGTTCATTTGACACATAAGGAAACTGAGGCAAACAGTACTAATAAACTTGCCCAGAATCACACAGCTCAGAAGTGCTTAAGGTCATATTTGAATGCATGACGATGAGTTATGACAATACTTCAAAGTCACTCAAAACTAATTCCAAGCATCTTAGAGAGACTGGGACCCTTATAGGTAGTAGTAGACCCTTATATATAGTAGTAGTAGTTATATATAGTAGTTTCCTTTCTAGTATGTATGTTTTACAGATCTTTTTTCTTAATGATGATGTTGAAACTTTGAGAATGTTCTATAAGTGAAAAGAAGAAATTATATGTTCTGAAAATGAAATAAGTAAGTGTATTTGAACTGTGGGGCTTCTACAGCTTAAAAAAATGGGGTAGAGGTTTGTTTAGTTGGTTACCAGAGCAGCACTATTCCTGAGGGGAAAATGGGGGAGAGGGGGGTGGAGAGGAACAGTGAGAGAATTTTCTGTAGATCTTTTACAATGAAGGCACATCTTAAAAAGGAGCTGGGTTTTTTTTATGCACATAAGATAGTCAAAATAACTGTTGAAAATCCCTTAAATAGTCCCTGAAGTACAATACAGCCAGTATCTTTAAACAAGTGAAGCTGGAAAGGGGTGATGGTCTCCTTAATAGAGAGCAATCAGCATCAGAGAGCAGATGGCTCTGAAATTGTAGGTAGGAAAACAATGGGATGCAAATTGTTATTCTCACAGTACCCAGATAAGCTCTTGACCAGGAAAATGGTAAGAAAGACGTTTACTCAGGAGACAAGAGCTATAACTTAGCAGGAAGGAAAATTAATAATTAGGATGTTTGTTTCTTTCTTAGGCAACATGATTGCTTTCCCCCCAAACATTTCTTCTTCCTAAGGCATCATGAGGCAAGAGAGGGTACAAGCAAGTTAAAGGAAAGATAGAAGAGGACTTCTAGCTGAAAGCAAGAACATGAAGACCAAGTGAGTCTGTCCCTCTTATCAGGTTTACCAGTCTAAGCACAATGAATAGCTCATTCATTGCTATGATAGAAGAATCTAGAATCACACTCAACACAGTAAGATGCTTCCATTATGAGAAACATGTGGAACTCCAGACCAATTAAGAAAACTGTAGTTATCCATCTGTCACTTAGTGTCAAATCCTCATTGAATAGAATGTGAGTAGAATTTCCTGCACTAGTGAAGCTATTTTCATCATTTCCTTCCTCCCTTTCTTCCTTCCTTCCTCCCTCCTTCCCTCCTTCCTTCCTTCCTTCCTCCCTCCCTTCCTTCCTTCTTTTCTTCTTTCCTTCCTTCCTTCCTCCCTCCCTTCCTTCCTTCCTTCTTTTCTTCTTTCCTTCCTTCCTTCCTTCCTCCCTGCCTCCTTCCTCCCTCCCTTCCTTCCTTCCTTCTTTTCTTCTTTCCTTCCTTCCTTCCTCCCTCCTTCCTTCCTGCCTCCTTCCCTCCTTCCTTCCTTACTTCCTTCCTTCCTCCCTTTCTTCCTTCCTTCCTTCCTTCCTTCCTCCCTTCCTTCCCTCCTTCCTTCCTTCCTCCCTTCCTTCCTTCTTTTCTTCTTTCCTTCCTCCCTTCCTCCCTCCCTCCCTTTCCTTCCTCCCTTCCTTCCTTCCTTCCTCCCTTCTTTCCTTCCTCCCTTCCTTCCTTCCTTCCTCCCTCCCTTCCTTCCTTCTCCCTCCCTCCTTCCTTCCTCCCTCTCCTCCTTCCTCCCTTCCTTCCTTCCTTCCTCCCTTTCTTCCTTCCTTCCCTCCTTCCTTCCTTCCTTCCTTCCTTACTTCCTCCCTCCCTCCTTCCTTCCTTCCTTCCTTCCTTTCTTCCTTCCTCCCTTCTTTCCTTCCTTCTTCTTGTCTGCTCTCTTCTTTCTTTCTTCCTTTGTTAATTTGTGTTCATTTTTCATGGATACTTGTGTATGCATGTGGATATATTATACATATATCTATACGTGTGTATGCATGTATGTGTGTGTGTTTTCTATGTGTGTGCATATTTCCAGTGGATAGAGTCAAATTTACATGTGTTAAACATGCACGAAATGCAAAATCCATAGTACTTCTGTCCCTTGGTTATATTTCCAAGGCTAGAAGTTCAAGAGTTATTCATGACCTTAATCTCACCACTGATTAGGTTAGGAGCTTTGACCTGCTCTACTTCTGACCTAAGTAAGTTTGTTTCTTCCTTAGGCAACATGATTGCTTTCCCCCAATCTCTTCAGGGATCCCTGATTTTGATGACTAACTTGTTGCAGACACTAGATCAACCCTCCTCTACAGCTCAGACCTCCTGAGCCCAAATGATCCACCAGCCTCAAACTCTCTGGTAGCTGGGGATTGCATGTGCCATCATATCTGACCCAAAAAGAGAAGATTGAGAAACATATTATTCCACAGAAAACATCTTAGAACTTTATAGCCGGTGATCACTACCATTTTTCACATGAGAAAACTGAATCTCAGAAGACTTGATTCACCTGCACAAGGTCATAGACCTAGTGAATGGCAAAGTCAAGACTAGAACTCAGCTTTCCTGAGACCTCAGTCATGTGTTCCTTCCATTATACCAACACATTCTATTATGGAAATCATTTCCATCTAATGCTGCCTTGTATCTTTTGACCTTGTCAGATTGTATCAAGTGTTGTGTTCAGCATTCCTAGCTCTTTCTAGGTGCAATTCAAGAGCTACTTCCTGCATAACCCCCCCACCTCAATTGTAAATGACTCCCCTCTCCAACTGAAATCATTTTGTATTTACTTATTTTCCACCTATTATGTTTTGGTTGTACCCCACCCCCACCCCTACACATAATACAATACAGGGGTCTAGACAATACAGATTATTTCATATTTGTCTTTTTATTTCGAGTACCTAGAACCATTCCTGCTAGATGCTTAATAAATGCTTGTTGAATGAA